>PVJX010010601.1:0-56380 GCA_004027295.1 Dolichotis patagonum
CCCTATTTCTTTGTGAAATAGAGAAATTAGAATCACTCCAAAGAAATGAAATAAGGGAAGATAAGCCATAGTTGAGCTCATTTTTTAGTTGAATCAATGCAAGTTAGACTGTAAAAGGTTAATGAAAAATAGTCTTCTAAAATGAGACCATGGTGTCACAAAAGTCTGTTGAATAGTTTGCAATAGATTACTTTGAGTCATTTCAATTAGTGCTGTACTGCTGCTACCATCATGCTATAGCAATTTAAATATCCAGGCTTGTATGGTTTAACTTAGTCAAATTCAAACAAATACATTTTCTGTGATGGTAAGGATGTGTACATATTAAGGAAAATGTGAAAAATGTAGGCAATGAGGCGAATCTGTAACACAAATATCACTGGATACAAGGACAGATAAATGCACCTAGAATTTAGTATGATTTTGCCATTTATTAATTATAAAATATGTACTAAAGAATCTTAAACTCTGTGGCATCTAGTTCGTCATCTGTAAAATGTCCATAATAATAGTTTCCCTGTAGAGATTTGCAACAGTCACGGAAACAGCATGCATAAAACTTTTTAGCACACAGTCCATTATGTAATAATACTTGGTACATTATAACTGTTATTATCAATGAAAGGAAATCACAGAAAGACTGATATTTTTCTCAAAGTATCCAAATAAGTGAAGAACAATTGGTTTTGAGAATTGAAATATTTTAATAACAACCACTATCTTCTGCTTTCTTTTCACTGCGAAAAAAATGTTGTGCTATGTATAATGTGAAAAATAAGCCTAAGATGCAGTCCTCCCCAGTCTGATTACAGTCGCAAGTTCACTGAGCTACTTTGAATCAGGAATAAACTGTATATCTGGGAAAATGAGAGTTCCCACTATTATCTCTTGACCAAAGACATCAGCATCATTCTGCAGATATTTTCAAACTCATCTCCTCATCACTCTAGCCACAGGGGTAATGTAGATTGTTTCACGGAAGGAAAACTGTGGGGCTTTACCCTGCTGTGAATAGTTATGTTCTTTAAACTTTATGGGGATATGTACAGTCGGAGAGCTTAAATCTCCCTTGAGTCGTTTCTTTGTCTGCCTTGGCATGCTCTGTGCTGGTATTTTGCAGTGCATACTAATGAGCTGAGCAAGGAGGGAAGAAGCTTGCCTGGGGAAGACGTAATGACTGGACTCCACAGCTATGTGACACTAAAGCCCAAATCAATTACCCCTGGTTAATAAGTCCTTCCCTCCTTGCAAGTCTGTTTTGACACTGATCAGTTACTTGTATTCAGTCAACCTCGCCTTTAAACTTCAGATAGAGATTTAATCACTCTTTCTATCATAGGAAAGGAATAGGAATTTCAAATTATTACTCTAACAGAAATGAAAGTAATATTATAGACAGCTAAGTTAGTTAGAAATTAATATGCAGTCAGAGAGGGATTGGGCCCTCAAGGAAGTCAGTGCAAAAGGTGAGACACACCAAGATTGTAACTGGAGGCAAATCTGAAGAAAGCCTGGCCTCAGGATGGAGATGTGATAGCCAGGCCTGCACCCCTCGCTAGAAATAAACAGGAACTTGAAGTTGTACTGTAGTTAGCCCACCTGATCCAGTGAGTCCAGATGAGCATCAGATGCTCAGGTGAATAACCAGAATTCTGGCTTCATACTCCCATCCCTTCCCAGGAATGTCTTTTTTCTTTTCATATACTCTTACTACGTGACTTGGTTCCCTATTGGCTCAATATTAGCTAAGTGGCGATTATACCTGTTGTCCTATAGACAAATTGTAGTTTGATCCACCTTGTATCCATATTTTGATTTTGCTGCATAGAATAGCACTGACAAAGTACCTCAGTGGCCACTCTCTTGGAACCACTCCTGGAAATCCAGGAGCTTTCTTCTTCTTATTTCCAATAAAACTCTTAACTTCCTCCTTTGGTTTGCGAGTTCATTCCTTTTCATTGAGACCATGAACTGGGCATATCTGACATTTAACAGGTTACGAGTTATCTTCCCCATAACAGTAATAAAGTTTTATTTGGCATTTTAATTTTGAAGTTCTTCCTTCCCCAAAAGTGTGTATGTCCTAGAATCATAGAATTCTTATTCATTTTAGCTAGCTCTTTACAGATGTGCTGAGGTTTAAAAGAAATAGGCTTGTGGGGGTAGTTCAGGGTTCTGAAGAACAGGAGTTAAAAGTCAAGTTGAGATCAAGGGCCATCACCTGTTTTTGTTTAAGTCAATTTCTCTACAAACACATTGATACCAAAAGAGCAATATGAGAGGGTTTAGGCCTATAAAGCAATTTTCTGTGTTTTTTCTTTAATGCTAAGAAAACACACTATAAATCGAAAGAGTCAAAAGACAGCCTTTTATTTCTAAAACATACAGTAGATTGAGTCCACTTTTTCCAACTAGTTCTTATGTGTCTTTCTGAATTAATCAGCTTTTCTGTATGGCTTTAAACCACAGAACCAAATTCTCAGGGGCTCCCATTAGTAAAGGCTGATATTACTGCATGGTTAACTATCAGCTCAAAAGTGAACCATTAGATATTTATCATTTATTCATATTGCACCTGTCTTTAATAAAAGCTCACTACTCTTTCTGTTTCCTATCACCAATGGCACTTTCTTATATGATTTATATGAACTATTCATAAGAAATGCTTCTCTCTCTAACAAATTTATAAGATCATTGCATTGTCCTGTAATTTTTACATTGTATAAATAAAGATTAATCTGGTTTCTGATTAGTGAACAGCCTACTATGTTTTTACTACTTTCAATCCTTCATATATCTGTTCCTGTGATTTGTATATTTTTTGATTTGCATATGCATAATTAGATGGCTAATTGATCATTTCTTTGGCTCCAGTGATGTAGATCGATTTTGCAGCTGCCTCACTGCATTACAAAGTAACTTTGAAAACAAATTTCCCCAAAGAAATGTGTTTCAAAGTTTAATTACATCTCTTTTCTGCTTCTAAATATGTTTCATTTCTGCTAAACCCATATTATATACATAAGTCAGGTACAATGAAAAATCACCTTTAGTTTTCAAAACCTTTTATGTGGGCTTGAATTTCAGGCAGAAATTAAAGTGTGGGGACATAATCACTGAACCATTTGAAAGAGTGGGTTTTGCCCCTCCTCCTTGAACAAACATGGGTAATACTTTACCAAGTCCAAAAAAATATGCTAGCAAAATTCAGTGGGGGATACATTTACATAATGCATCTTTTAACAAGGGATTGAGCGAGGGCATACGTGACAACACTAGCATGATGTTCTCTCCCTCCTGTCAATTATCCTTGAGTCACCCTGCAGTTTAAGCTTCAGGTCAATAAAATGAATTTCAAAGCAAAAGCCTTCAGCACCAAGGAGGAATTAACTCTGTGGGGTTGCTTCAAAAAAGCAATGAATTTTCCATTTCTTTTGCCTCATGCAATAATTTTTGCTTTTTTCCTTTTATCAGAAGTGTTCTTTATTCACATTTAATTCCATTTCTTGATGAAAAATTATTTCTATAAACAAATACTTCTCTTTATAAATATAATAAAATTGGAAATATAGATTTCATTTTTAAAAAATATATATGTAACGAATCCTTATCTGATATTTGCAAGCAACTGTTTTGGGTTCAACATCACAATATTTTGTACATTTTGTTCTAATTTTCTGTGTTCTGCAATATGCTGTCTTCCCACACCTAAATAAATAGAGCTAATTTCCCACAGATAGGAATCAAGGCTTAAATTCACTCTTCAATTGTTGGGGATAATCTGAAAGGATCTTGTTATCTTCTTTCAACAAATTCACTCTGTAAAATCCTCCCACAAATGGATGTGCAATCTAATCACTTACATTTTTCTTTCACTTAAAATAGGGTTGACAACTTTTTTAACTTCTTATTTTAGAACAGTTTTAGATTTACAGAAAAAATGTGGAAAGAGTAAAGAACGCTCCCATATACCCCAACCTAGATTCCTCTACTAATGAAATAGGACAGCACTATGATATATGTAGTTGTTATACTGTATGAACCAATATTGATACATTATTCTTAACTGAGGTCCACAGTTCAGTGTCACTTTCTTAGTTTGCACCTGATATCTTTTTTTTTGTTTCAGGATCCCATCCAGAATACAATATTGCATGTATTTTTCATTTTTCCTTAGGCTCCACTAAGTTGTAAGTCTCTTAGATTCTCATAAATTTGAGGACATTGAAAAGTTCTAAAACCTTACTAATCAGATATTTTGTGTAATTTCTCTCATGTGGAATTCATCTGTTTTTGTGGTATTAGATTGGAATTGCAAGTTTTGGGGAGGAACACCACATAGGATAAGTGATATTTTATTTATTTATTTATTTACTTACTTACTTACTTACTTACTTATGTATGTATTTATTTTTGGTATCAGTGATCAAACTCACAACCTTGTGCTTACCAGGCAAGTGCCTGAGCCACAGAGCTAAATCCCCAACCCTATATTTTAATATCATATCATGTGTACATACTATCATGATGTTGACTCTTGATGAGCTCATAAGGGTTTTTTTATTTACTTATTTATTCAAATTATTCATTTTTGTCATTGGGATCTCCCTTTAACATACCTCCATCAGTGTGGGTTGACTTTTGCGTATTGAGCACTGGCTTTCTTTCCAGTATCGTATTTATTTACTAGCCCTGTCCTAGTTAGGTTCTGCCCTATCTCCAAGAAGCTCTAGTCTCCTTTGCTGAAAATATTATTAGAAACCAAGAGTTTGATATTAGGTGTGTTAATTTCTACTGATGTGCTACCATTGGAGGGCATATTCTATAAATCTCGTCAATTGATAATGTTCTTCATATTAACCTGTCTTTATATATTTTCTGTCTACTTGACTTAGCAGTTACAAATGAGGGAAGGTAGTGAGGTCTCTAGCTATAAGACTGGAGTTTTCTATTTTATTGTTCTATCAGCTTTTGCATCATTCTTTTGAAACTATCTTGATAAACGCACAAGTTGAGTGTTATTATGTATTTTTGGAGAATATACTCTTTATCATTATATAGTGCCTTTCTCTATACCTGATAATTTTGTTATTCTGAAGTCAGTTTTATCTGAAATTCATGCAACTGCTCTTTCTCTTTTTTTTTTACTGGTATCAGCACAGTATATCTTTCTTGATCCCACCACTTGTAATCTATCTATGTCTGTGCATTCATCCCTTTTATTCTGACTTTCCTAGTTTTAATTGAACTTTCCATTTCATTGTAGTTTTGCTCTCACTTCAACATTATCAATTATATCTATTTTTGTAATTTTTTAGTGGTTGCTCTAGAGTTTGCACTCTCTCTCTCTCTCTCTCTCTCTCTCTCTCTCTCTTTCTCTAACACTATACTGCCTTGGGTATAATATAGGTATGTTATAACTGAGTATTGCTAATTTTGCCTTCCTGTTCCTTAAAACTTTTCATCATTTGGTTCATATTTTTGTAGACTGTAATCACCCAATATAATGTTATTATATCATTTTAAACAAATAATATTTTAGTTCAATAAAGAACAGAAAAAAATTGCCTTTATTCTTTCTCTAATATTTTTTCTTTCTTCACATAGATCCAAGTTTCTGATCCATATCATTTTGCTTTCCCCTAACCAACTTTTTATAACATTGTTTTTTCTTACTAGGGTTCAAACCCAGGACCTTGCAAATGCTAAGCAAGTGTTCTACCACTGAGCTATATCTCCTGTTCTTTAACATTTCTTACTAAAGATCTACCGGAGATGATTCTCTGAATGAGTACTACATTTGTTTATTTATGTATTTACTTACTTACTTAACTTCCTCATTTCAGTAGTGGGAATCGGACCCAGGATTTTACACATACTTAAGAAAGTACCCCACTTTGGAGCTACATCCCCAGCCCCAAATTACTGTTGTGAAGATTTTTATTTCTTTTATTTTTGAAAAATAATTTTGCTTGCTTTATGATTCACATCATATCTCACTGGTGTTCAAATACTTGCCCGTGCATTCCTCAGATCATTTTTTCTTGCCCTTTGGAATGCTTTTTAATTTTTGGTTGAAAGCTTGACATGATTCATTAGATAATAGAGATCAAGAAAATAATTTTCAGGGTGCAGTATTTTATGATTATTTGGCTAGGAGTTGGGATGTGTTTAGTATCTATCTAAATATCGATATAGGTACCAGAATATTCAAAATCTTTTGTATTTGTGTTTGTTTTCCCTGCTGACTTTGGTCTTCCCTAATGTACTCCTCCTCTGGAAGTAAAAGCCATCAAGGATTAGAGACCTACTAAGGACCTAGTATTTTTTACTCTCATATTGGTCTACATTCAGGCTCCAGAAGTTAGTCAAAATTACCATTCACCTGGTTCTACCAATTAGTTATCCCAGTGACTTCAACTACAAGTAAGGAAATCTTGACTGTAATGCCCAACGTTGAACTGTCTCAGCAGATTTTGGAATAGTAATTGACCCTGTGCCCTCAGTTTATTGATGAGCCCATCAAAAGTCATACACTTTCAGTTTGCTCAGTTGAAAAAAAAACAGGAGTTGTAAAGACAGGAGTGATGATGGATTTTGATTTTCTGTAAAGGGATATGTAATAAAATTTTCATCTTTGGGGGTCATGTGGTTTTTGTTGCCACTGCTCAAATGTGCTGCAGTGCCAAAGTGAGCAGAGACATTTTGTAAATGAAGGGAAGTATGTGGGAATTATTACAACTGTTGTTTATTTACAAAAATAGGAAATTACATGGATTTAGCCTCCCAGCCATGATTTTCTGCCTCCTAAGTTATCAAAGTATAGTTGGGAAGTCTTGAAATCTAGAAATCATTTCATAGTCAAATTTATTGAATAAATAGCCAAATGAACCATGCTGTAGTTTAAAATGTTTACAAGATATGCAACAATGCTACATACTCGCTTTTCCCTTAAAACATTCAAGGAGAATTTCAACAATCATACACACTTGTGCTGTTACAACCTAGCCACAGGAATTGCTATCCATACCTAAGTTCAAAGAAAATGGGAGAAAGTTACTTAGTTTCCTCTGAAATAGCTTTTGTTCTCTACATTGCCAAAGAATAATTTTGGGGTCTAAGTTATAATAAACCAACAAGGAGGTATTTCCCTTAGCTGCAATACAAAAATGATAATTTTCCAGCACCTTCAGTAAGAAATATAATAAAATATTAAGCACTTGGATTTTGAGTAACTGTGTCCTTAAAGAAATCAGCATCTTTACAAAATAAGAGACCTTCACAAGGCTGAAAAGTTAAAGCTTAATGGCACAATGAAAGCAATATTGCATTTCATGAATCTAAAATATTTGAAGAAAAAAAGAGTTATGTGAATGGAAAGTATAAAATGTAGCAGACTTTAATAATATAACAAATTTAAATAATGAAGTAAGCAATTTGGAATTTTGATTAAGTTAAAAATGTCTAATGACTATAGTAAAAATACAATATTTTCAGGAAATCACCTATATCTTATATCACTCATGTGATAAAAGATGCTTCATTGTTAAATATGTAAAACAATTTTTTGCAAGTATTTCCCTTTCTTAATGTACATATTTCCCCTCAGCTTCTATATTAGAGAGAGACAGAACTAATCACCACTGGTGAATCATGTTTAGCTAAAATATTTTATGTATGCAGTGAATTTGTTCTCTGCCAACTTCTCAGACCTGGAATCAACTTTGATTTATTTTTCTCTGGCTCCTGGGAGCTAATCTGTCTTCCCTAAGATTGCCTAAATCTTCTCTTACTTATTCATTACCTCAACAATTAGTTCTAGTTGCTAACATGTTTAAAGGCCAGTGACAGTGTTAAGTCAGAAATGAATATTTGCTGTCTGTCTCACTGAGGTTGGGTGATTCACTTCAATGCCCATGGTCACTTTTATTCCACTACTGGTATTAAAAAGAAAGGCACATAAGATAGCAGTAACTGAATTTCAGAATGCAATGTCATAAAAAATTCCAATTAAATGTGTTGCCCTTTTATTTAAGCCATATTTACTTTTGAAAATTTCAGACCTTCATTCGTGTTAAGAAAACTCTTTAAATTGTCTTTTATTATTATTGTGAAAATGTTGTCCTTCCTCTCTATGTGTTGTGATTCTTTATGGCTGGTAAGTAGGTATGGTTTTAAATTTTATTTAGAATTCTTTTATTAACAGTAAAAATTTCTGTCATTTTTTAAATTTCCTCTTTAGATGATCATTATTGGCTTCAAACGAATATGGAATATGTGCAGGAAATGACAAGAGATGAAGATATAGCGCTTATTGTTTTCATAGCAGCCATGGTTTAATATATGACTCCATTCCTCTGGTTACAGATGGTTAAATCATGTATATGTACTAATACCTGCTGAGTTAGTAATTGTTTTCTGAGAAAAAAGTGAAGTGTACTCTGCAAATATGTATAATTATAGTAAATAAATCAAAGAGATTAGGCACAGGCATATCAAAATAATATCATGCATAGTAGACTTAGAAATAAAGGACCTGGAAGCTTCTTAGGTCTTTCATAAGCTGGCCACATTCCTGCCCTTGAGTTTTAGGAAACATCCCTATATACTTCAAATATATTCCTCTGTTTTACTAAAACTAGGTTGATTTGATTTTTGTTACTTGTGACCACAATAACCTAAGATATGTTTCACTATTAACATCTTTGCCAAGACCCATTATAGTTATTTAACTCCCCACATAATTTCTTGAAGTGACTCTAACTTATTTTTTCTATATCCCTCGTACTGAGTCAGCACTCAATAACTAGGCACAAAGCAATGAAAGAGAAAAGGTGTGTGGGAAACACAGCTGTATGAAATGTATTACAGCAGCTATCCCTTTTCATGTGGAAATGTTTTTTCATGAACTATTATTTTTTTAAAGATCTCAGAAGAGATTTTCATAAACTGTATTCAGTGAATTGCCAGTCCATTAAGGTGGTAATAAGTGTTCAGTACAAAGAGACCCAATAACAATTGGGCAACTGAAATGAATAGATACTTCACATAAGAAAAAGTAAAAATGGCCAATTAAATACATAAAGAGGGGCTCAACATGGCTGACCATTACAGAAGCTCAAATTAAAGCAACACAGAGATTCCATCTTACTCTAAAAAGAATGGTCACCGTCAAGAAATTAAATAATAATAAATGCTAGTGAGGCTGCTGGGAAAAGCACTACTTCTGTATTGTTTGTGGGAATGTAAAGTAATGCAACCACTGTGGAAATCAATATGGAAATTCTTCAAAAAACTAAAACTAGAAATTCCATTTGACTCAGCTATTTCCCCTCTAGGTATCTTCCTGAAAGAGTTAAAGACATCATATTACAGTGTTACTTGAATACCCTTGTTTCTAGCAGCACAATTCATAATAGGTAAATCTTAGAAGCAACAGATGAATACATAAATAATCTATGGTATTTATGCACAGTGGCATACTACTCTGCAATAAAGTAAGATAAACTGGAGTTATTTACAGGTAAACGGATGTACCTTGAGACCATAATATTAAATGAAATAAATCAGACACACGAGCTTCAGTATGGCATACTCTTATATAAGAAACCCAAATTATAAAAGATAGATAATAGTAAGTAGGGAGATAGATCTTTCTTAAATGGAAAGGAGAGCAAGAGATGGAGGGAGGAGAGAAGAGGAAAGAGAAAGAGGATAAAAACGGAGTTAAGATGTGTTAAGTACACATATCAACTCTACCCAAGGAATGTAAATGTTATGTACTGTAAACATGGACTAGTAGAAATAGAAATAGAAATAAGAGAAAACTTCAAAGAACAATATCCTCTGAAAAAATACTTGCAGAAACAATCTCAAGACAGTTCCTGCTCCTAGAAATACACATGGGGACAAAGCTATGCTTTCCCAAAGAAAGATATGTGAGCTGGAGGTGACGCTAAGTGGTAAACCTCTCATCTAGTGTGTGGAGAGCCTGCATTCCATCTCCAAGACTGAAAGAAAAGGAAGAAAAAGGAAAGGATGGTTGTCTTTTCTGTGTAATTTTCAACACAGTAAGTTTTAGAATAGTCAGCATAATGTAGTATCCACCTGTTTTGCCTTATTTATGAGTTGATGAAAATCACCAGCTAAATTTTGTTTTCAGATGGATAACTTGTACATTGTTTATATTTTGTCTTCTGTTTTCCATTTTAAACAAATGGTACCAGAAAATAATTACATGCAGAGAAGATTCAGGGATGGAAAAATAGAAATCTCCCTCCACTTACTCCCCTTATTCAGTAGCCTTGGTACATGATATATACCCCAAACGAGAACTCCAAAGATAAGTACAGACTTTTAAGGATATAGAAATCATGAATGAGGTGCTAGTTTCCAAGGTCTAGGGGAAATCTATCTAATTCGAGAAAAATCCTCTGAATTTCTATGTTTCTCTTTTAGTTTTGTTCATATAGCTTGCGACAATAAAAACTCATTAGTTATAATCCTCCTGCTTCCACTTGCCAGCTTCTATGCCGTCATATAATTTCTCAGTGCCTGTTGTCCTCACTGAAACCTGGGACCAGTATCATAACAGCCTTTTTGAAGCCACCCTGAAGAGTAATGAATAGAAATGAGTTATAAATATAAAATGATGTATAAATCTTTTAGCACCAGAGACTTGGGATGTTTAAAATACACAAAGGACAGACTAATAAGACTATCAATCCTGTCTTCAATGTATAGACATTTAGAAATAGGATCCCATCCATCCTGAACTCCTAAAGCTTTAGTTTAAAAAATAAAAATGTGTGATTTCCATCAGTGTAGAGAAGCCTGCCTGTCTTTCTGTGGGCTAATTTAATGACTTTTCCTGTACATGCTAAGACTATGTCAGATGGTGTTACATTTTATCTGAAAGTAGCTAAATTTATTACAAATAGTTTTCTTAATTCAGAGTGGATTCAGTCCTATATTTTTCTGCTAGCATCTGGCTGCATGGAAGGCATGAGAATACGTGAATATTGATGATGAGGTTGTTTGCATATTATATTAGGTAACACACTGAAAGAAACACAATTCAAATGTAAAAGAATCGGTGCTGGCAGTTTTAAAATCATAGGATACCATTTTCAACTGTTAAGTTTTAATGTTGAATAACTTGACCTTCATTAAGGACCTGATATTTTGAATTATTTGTCTGCTGTTTTTGAAAATAGGGTAAGTTTGACTGTCTGTTTTCACATAGTGAGTAACACTCAATTGCACCCAACTCCACTTATGCAATTTAAAAAAAATCTGTGGGAGAAATACTAACTTCCCAAAGTAGACTTCATTGTCCTGTAATACAAACATGCACTAATAAAATAATCTATAGGCTTACATCTACCAAAATGTTACCTAAGAGTAAGAAATCCATGGTAAAGGGAATGTGTGCTTATGTGCAACTAATTTATGTATCACTGCATAGAGCCTTCTGACAAAAATTATTTAAAAAATAGCAAGTATTCCTGAAACAAAAAGTACATGCATAATCTGTTAGAAGAAAGATGTGTTGTTCTCGTCAGCTGGATCATTACCATGCAGGACACAGGTAATCTGTTTTTCAATGTCCAGAACTATGGTTTTGGGAAATAAAGGAAAGGAAATCTATGACCTACAAGTCTAATCTCTGTAGCAAAGTAGGTAGCATTCCACTCAAAATATGTCTTCCTGTCATCCTCTCATTCTTATGCTTGTCTGAATACCTAGAGTGAAATTTTGAGGGAGATAAGACAGCAATAGAGGTATTTTTCAGTTCATTTTCCTTTATGAGACTGAAAAACAATATTCTTACAGCCTTCTTAGATATAAAAGAAACAATAAAGTAGACTAGGTTTCTCCTTTTTACTGTAAATCAAAACTGAGCTAACAAAACACTTTTCAGAAGGAAAAAAAAATCCTGACTTCTGCTTTCTTTTCTGTTCCCCTTTCTCAGAGTCTCTCTGCACTGTAACTCACTTATCCAAGAGCAAACATATGCAAAAATACATAGTATACACAAAAATCTGACTGTAATTGAGGAAAGGACCTCAAAGAAGCTATCGTTTTTAAGATGCGATGCATGACCTTTCCAAGCTCAGGTAAAGCCACCGTCTCAAATGAGTCATAAGCAGACCCAATAAAAGATACAGAAAAAAGTAAAAACCATAACCATTGTTAAGACCTCCACTTTCCCACCAGAAAGACAGACAGCAAGGTAATCTTTTGCAAAATTTCAAAGACCATTCTGGATGTAATATATTTACTATCCTTTTTCAATCTCAGCCTCGTCACCCAGGTAGATGAAGGCAAGTACTTCCCAGTGACTGATCAGTGACTTGTCTTCTTCAAAATAACAGGGTTTCTGAGTATCATTTTAAAACTAAGAACCATTAAAATAGCAGTTACGTTTTAAATAAGATCCATTAGATCAGAGAACAATACTAGATAAACAATGACCTTTATATCTGACAGAAGAGATTCAGTGATCACTATAAAAATATTTTCAGTGGCCTAATGTTTAAAAAACACCTCTATTTGTGTATGCATGTCATCACTGTCATTTGTGGTTAAGACATTTTTGTCTCTAGTGATTCTTTCCAGGGAAAAGGACAATGGAAATGCTTAGACACAAACATTATCAAGTAACTTTATTTTTCAGCACATAATATGTTCTACAGACTTTGGATAATTTTGAAGACAAAAAAATCTTTTGAGAGGGAAAAAAATCAATCTGAAAACTCCAGTTTTAGATTATTGACAGGCATTTTCTTCTCTTCTAAACTGATTAAAACTTTGGAGACTCAGCTACAGCAAGAGGCTCATCATACTCTGTTTTCCAAGTACTTGTCCCTGAAATTACAGCTTGTGTCCAGAAACAGAGAAATTTGAGGAATAAAAGTGACAGATTTTTTTTTTAAATTTCTTCTTCCAAAATTTAAATCTGTATGGCTTCTCACAGATATCTGACTGTCTCTCACCACATCTTGTGGTCAGGAAAAAATCATTTTAGTGACCTGGGCATAAGGAAAGTTCTCTTTAGTTTCATGGAGGAATAGTGCCAGGACCACAAATATTCCCAAATGGAAGGCTGTGTTTGATATGTTTATCAAAATGTTAGGTAACGTCTCAAGGCAGAGAAGCCAGGGGTTTTCTTTTGTTTTGCTTTTAATTTCATCTTGCTTTTAAGGCCATTTTTCTTTCACAGGCCCCTTTAAATACTTTTGAAAAGAGCCATTCTCCTGAGTCATCCAAGAGGATGGAGAACAGGAGGGAGATGGCTCTCCAAGTGTCTTATATGTTCAACCTTAAATGACTTCCAGTCACACTACACCCCTCCCCCAATAATGAAGACAAATAGTGCCGCAGTCTTTGGCTACAGACTCAGTGTTTATTTCTGGTAACAGCCAAGGGTTTTGGCCACTGTAAAACAAAAACATTTTGAAGAGATTTTTAGTTCTGTACCTCCTCTTTCTCTGTCACAGAGTAAGACCAGGATAATATTTAGGAAAGCTGAAGCAAAACTAGAGGGTACAGAAAACTGAGACTCCTGCTTTATCTGACCTCAGAGATCCTGTAGAGTTAATTGCAAACATTACTTGGCAAATAAAGCAGATTCCTCCTCCGTATCCAATCCCCTCAAGCCTTCCCCATTTTAAGACCTTGACAACTGCCAGATCTGCCTTTTCTAGCCCTTGGGGTTTCTGTGACCTTAAATTCCTCAGTACTGCTACTTCCCTATTCATCCAAGAGGCCAGGATTGCCAGAAAATAAATGTTTCCGACAAGGACAGCCTTGGGCCAATGACTGTGAGAAATGGTGTATGAATACCTCAGTACTCTTATTTCTCATTGTACAGTAACTCTGAATCATTGTCTTAATCAGAGGCCCTGGAACCTCCAGTGGAATTGAGAAGCAGTAGTAATAACATAACCCTCATTCTCTAGATTCCCTTCCTTACGTCACCTCACCGCTCCTCTCCTTGTGTCTCTTGAAGTCACATACACTAAATAATCTACCTGGACTTGAATCTGTGTCTGTGAGTCTGCCTTGAATTCACATTCCTGGGTTCTGTACTCTAAAAGAAGGTGAGCTACTTGGCTAGATGAAGCTTACATACAGTAATCAACTCTTTTCTATACTTGTGCAGTGTATACATCTCTATACCCATATGTATTAGAATTTTGTGACAGGTTTTCCCTTTGCTGTTAAATTTCTCTTGATTTCAGTTGAATGAAAATGATCATACTGAGGCCTGCCTCATACCCCAGTACCTGCTTCATTTTTCTCTGTTTCATGTTGTCTATCCCTTACTCAGCTCAAAGGTTTAGCCTCACTTTGCTTCTGAGTACTCATTAAAGGTCCTCAAACACACATTCACGTATATACATACATGTGAGCATGTGCACACTCCATATATACACAGAGTACTTAACATTTTTATGCTATATATTTCTTTGTCAGCTGGTGGACACATATTAGAAAGATTTTAAGCTTGTAAAATAAAATGTATAGGGTTACAAAGGAAAAATAGTTACAATGACGTAAGACTGGTAACCCGCATGCCATATAAGAATGCATTCCTATATACATATGTGAAGGCTAAAGGAACTTCAGTTTTTATTACTTCACTTCCCTCATGAGTAGTGGGACTTATAATTAAATCAGGATTCCACACAATTGCTGATTTCCAGGGCTCTTTAGGCTTCCCAGTGCCAAGATTAGAATGAAGATTCTGTGTCCCACAGGACCAGTCCTTATCCATGTTGCTCCTGATTTAATTACACGCCTGCCTTTTTCTTCCTTTTACTAGATAGCTGTCACTTATATCAGTGCTTGCTCCATGAAGTGCTCACTTGCCTGGCTCTCTTTCTTACCTGGCATGAGAGTGTCACCTTCCTCAATTGCTGAGGACTCAAATTTTTCAGTATTTCCTCTAGTATACCTCTGGCTCACTGGCTAAGGGCCCTTTTAGTTATGAACAGAGATGCCTATAATGAAGCATGTAATCTTTTTAAAAACATTTCAACATAGACTGCATGGTACAAATGCATAAATTTTACTCTACCCTTAAGAGCAATCAGTGATACTAATCAGGAATCCATATCCTGGGATTGATGAGGTAACATTTAATAAGAAAGGCCACCCTGGGGATGGCTTCTATAAATGTCTCAACTGTCATTATCTTCCATCAACACTAGAAGTTTTGCTAATTAGTATAAATAATAACAGAAATGAATTTTCATTGTCAAACTCTATAGCTTGCTAATTAGGTAAGAAATGTTAGGATAGGTTCTTATAAATTGGCAACATTCAAGATGTATTTATTGGCTATGATAATTAGAAGATACCACTCATCTTTGAATAAACAAAGGAGAATCTAGCAAGCTTTTCACATTTACCATAGGTTTTGGCATATTATATTTTACTCTAAATCCAGAACCCAGTTATTCTGAAATATTGTTAATTATCATTCTATACTGAATAGTTTGTTAGACACTACTACATACTACAGTACTGTACTAACTTCAGGTAAATATTTTAAACAAGTTACTTATAGAGGACCAGAAAAGAGAGTTCTAAAATTACTTTCCTTAGGATTACTTGTGGCTTTTCTTGCTCATTTTTAACAAATATCTATGTGTGTAATAATATTTGATCTGGGACTTATTATCAAGTTGTAGGGGATATGGCAACCCTCGACTACCACTAAGAATTGATGGTATCTTAGCTCTTCCAAAGGAAATTTAAGAATTGTGATGATCAGATTGCCTTATATATCTGCTCTACTTTTTAATCACAAAAAGTAGATTATCACTATGCACAAGACAACCATATTGAATGCTCTAGTATTAAACGTTTTCTTCAGTGATAAGTAAAATTGTTTAATTCCATTGGGGTGACATCTTTGGTCCAAACTCTGGTCTCTGATGAGTCTTTCCAAACCCTCATCTTGTTCTGGATAATATAATAATACTTAGAGCTTTGGGCTCTGTTGTGCTTGTTCCTTATCATTACTGATATCTGATTAATTCATTTAACAGTTAGTAATTGAACACCCTCATTTATCATATAGTGTTTAAACTTGGAATAGTTCAGTGAACAAGACATACAAGATCTTGTGAATGAAAATGAGTAAAAGAGTGAAAATTAAATTAGTTTTTTGTACTGGGAATCAAACTCAGTACCTTGGGCTTGCCAGGCAGGCCCCAGCCCTAAAAATTAAAATAATTTTAGATAGTACTAAGTGCCATGAAAAGAAGTGATGAAGTATAATAGCTTTAGAGCAGAGGGTTGGTTACTTTGGAAAAGATGGTCAAAGAAAGCTACACTGAGTGAAAATGAGTATACTACAGAAGATCTTATAATGCTTTCCAATAGGCGTTCCATGTTTCAATAGGATTAGTAACCTGTGTAGTTTGAAATGAAGGGTGGCTTTGAGGGCTCTACAAGTTCATTTAGAATCTTTTAGGAACAGCCAGAGCCTCATTAGTGTACATACCTCACCCGTAATCACAGGCATAATGAAAATGTGAAGAATCCCTTAAGAAACCAAGATCAATTTAGCTACCTTGAAGCAATATAACTAGCACTTTGACTTTTTTCATTGAATTGATTCGGTGGATCAGTTTGTATAAACTGATTGATTTAGCATTTTGTAGTCCACAAATAGACAAAGAAAATCAGTCAAACTCCAGCTTATCTTAATTAGTATTGAGGGAAAATTGAGAATCATAAAATCTGAGATTTGGAAGGGCTTTAAAGATCAGTGTGTGCAAGAAGAAAATGCATTCTGCAAAATTAACCCCATAATGCTTACTTTGCACACTGAAAACTATTAAGTATATGTTTCCAATTAATTATATTTTTAAAATATCTTTAATATTTATATTTCATTGACTTTAAGATAGTTTTTCATGAACTATTTTTAATTTTGAACATAAAAACAATCTGAGAACATTAAATTCAAGTAAGATAATAAATCAACTACCATATTTATTTAGTTGTCACATTTGATACATTAATTATTCACATTGTTTTAGCCAAATAGTTCACAAAATTTAATATGTCCTTATAAATTCTGCACTGTATGCCTTTTCAATATTGCTATTTAGGATTTATGTTTTATTTAATGGCTATCAAATATGCCATTGGGTAATTATAACCTAATTGAGTTATCCATTCTCCAATTTTAGCTATTTGGAGTACTGCTAATTTTCATTATTATTTGAAAAGCTTTTAATGCGTAAGATGATTCTAAAATTTTGGTTATCTCCTTAGAATAAAGTTTCAGAAGGAAAATTACTACCCCAAAGGGTTTGGGTAGTTATTAAATACTAAAGTTATTAGTTTCTGCAAAATTTACTAATATTCAATGTAGTGGTGGTATAAAAGAGTATCAGTTTCAACATACACTTACCAGAATTCATTATCTTTATGTGGGAGGCTTTACTAATTAAATAAATGAAAAACTAACACTTTTTAAAAACTGAATATAAATTTAGCTGTTGAGTTTCCTCTTTTTTGAACGGTCTCTTTCTATTTTTCTTGGCTTTGTTTGTTTAATCTGAGACTTGTTCCCTTTGTTTGGGTGCTTTATTGATTAGAAAGCCCCCTCTCCAGACAATTTTGTTGTGATAGTTTTCTCAGCTGACTTTTTACTTTCATTGGTACTGATTATACAAAAATCATTTGTCCGTCTTTTTCTTTGTGACTATTTCTACATCTGCTATGCTTAGGAAGTCAGCATTCTCTACAGTTTTTGATAATAATCAATATAATTTCTTTCCACTTTGTTTGTAGAATATTGTTCCTTTATTTACGCTGCAAACATAATGTTTTCAATATATTTAGTGTGAAGTATATGTCCACTGGCTAATGCATTTTTCTAATTTTAGAGCTTGTGTATCCTTTTCTATCTTAAAAATAAAAGGACTTTTTATTTAAATTTATGTATGATCCGGCCCGCAGATCAGTCCGTGGGTCTCACTTGGAGGGGGAACGGGGATGGTGGGCAGGGCAAGAGGAAAGAGAGATGGAGACAAGTTGAGCAATTCCAATCAAGTCTCGTTTATTGAGGAAGTGAACATGGCTTATATAGGGTGAGGGCAGGAAATTGTCGTCATCAGGCAGAGATGTTGTGGAGAGACCGGATAGGTCGCAGTCATGTCCAACCAGGCAGACAGGATCATGGGCAATGTAGGCAGACGCACTAAATGCCCACAGGAAGGCGGGATGGGGTGGCAGCAGTGAGACTATCACGCCGCTCCCTACATATGTATATGATATTGTTTGCTTAAATAGCCTCATTATAATATAATTAACATAAAATCACATACAATTAAAATAGTCCATCATCATAATCAAAATAATGACTATATCTATCACTTCCCCCAAATTTCCTTTTTCCTTTTGTACTCCCTATCTCTTGTTTCTCTTGCTCCTCCCTGCTAGCATCAGGTAACCACTAGCCACTATAAATTAGATTACAGTTTTTAAAAAATTCTTCAAAAATCAAGTCACGTAGAATGTTCCCTTTGATCTGGCTTATTTCACTGAGCCTAATTATTTTGAGATTCATCCATGATGTAGTAGGTATCATTTCTTCATTCATTTTATTGAGTAGTATTATCTTATGTGGATACACTCCTGATTATTCATTCATCTGTTGGTGAACATTTGGTTCATTTAAAGTTTTTGACAGCTGAAAATTAAGATGTTATGAACCCTCATGTACAAGTATTTGTAAGAATATGTACTCTAATTTCTCTTAGGAAATTATGTAAATATGAAATACCTAATATGGGAGATCACCAGTGGATATTTAGCTTTTTAGAAAGTGGTCAACCTGTTTTCCAAAGTGATCATTTCAGTTTATATTGTTACCAGCAAAATAGAAGAGTTCCATTTCTTCCACATCTTCACAAACATTTGATAATTTTTGTCATTCTGGTTGGTGTGTAAATCTCCTTGTGGGTTCAGTTTATATTTCTCTAATAACTCATGATGATAAACATCTTTTCATTATATGTCTTAGTTATTTTTTGCTCGTTGCTAGTTACTTTTTACTTGTTGCTGAGACAAAATACCTGATGTCCAAAGTTGGGAAAGGAAAGGTTTATTTCTTACAGTTTTTGGAGGTTTCAGTCCATACTGAGTTGGCTCCAAGGCAGGGTGGCATGGCGGGGCCGCAGTTCATGGTGGCTGCAAACAGCAAGGTGGAAACCAGCAAGAAAGAGAGACATGCCTCCTTCCTGCCATTACATCATATCTTGGCTCCACCCCTAGACCTGTGTAGCACTCACACCCCCAATCTAAGCGCTAGACAATGAACCAATCACAAATGCATAATGCAAAGGCATGAGGCTTTGACATAAACCACTGACATAAACCATGACAATATGTTTATTCACCATCTATATACAAAGATTTAAAATAATCATGTTTGTTTGATGAATCAACCTTATTATCATTGTAAAATAATCAAATTTTCCCCGGGTAATATTCTTTACTCTGAAATCTTCAATATCAATATAGTTATTCAAGATTTATTTGTTTTGCATTACCATAGTGTACTTTTGGATTCTTTTATTACTAAACTACTTATGTCTTTGTATTTATAATATGTTACATGTAGTAGTGTTCTTTATTTATATATGCTCTAGCAATTTCTAAATTTTAACTAGGACATTGAAATACTTGTATTTGTTATAATTATTGATATATTTAGGCTTAAGCCTATCTAGGGTTTTATTATACATACTTAATTTAACTCTGTTAATCTACCACTGACTACCACTTCACATATGGTATAAACACTTTATGTTTTCCACTTTTGCTTTGAATGTGGGTGTATAACGTGTGTACTTTTACAATATATTGCTATTACTTTTAATAAAGTTCATTGTCTTTTATTATGAGAAAATATTCTTAATCATTTTCAAATGCACAATTTCTGGGCACTAAGTACATCCACATTGTTGAACAACCATAATTACCATTTATCTCCAGAATTTTTCATCACTTCAACATGAAGCTCTGTACCTATTATATACAGTGACTTCCCATTCCCATTGTTCTCTAGCCCCTGGTAACCACCATTCCACTTTGTGTCTTTGTGAATTTCTCTAAAGTAGGTATACCTCATATAATCTGAAACACACTGTATTTGTCCTTTTGTGTCTGGCTTATTTCATCTAGCATACTATTTTCCAAGTTCACATTTATTTGTTTGTTTATTTATTTTTGGTACTAGGAATCAAACTCAGGACCTCGTACTTGCCAGGCAGGCACTGTGCTGCTGAGCTATATCTCCTGCCCATCCATATTTGGACATATATCAGAGTTACATTCCTTTTAAAATCTGAATAATATTCTATTGTATATAAATATACAAAATATGTTTTTATCCTATCCCCCCATGAACATTTGTGTTGTTTCACTTTTTTGTCTGTTGTGAATAATGTTGCTATGAACATTGATTTACAAGCATCTGTTTACCTCCCTATTTTCAACCATTTTTGTGCATACCTAGAAGTCTAGTAACTGGGGATTATATACTAATTCTATGAAAGCCAGTTAATCATCTTTTGATAAATTTTAAATAATGAGGTAAATTATAATTTAAAGATCTTCTGTATTTGATGATAATCTATTCCAGAGCTCTGCATTCTTTTGTGAAGATCTATATTTCAAAATGTGTTATAATTATAATGGTTAATATTTGTTTTTAACAGTTGAATTTTAGTGTAAGATTGTCAACTTTCTCAAAAAAATATCTAGTATTGAGAATTGAATTCCAGGTCATGTAAAAAGTAATTTGGCAAGAAAAAATATATTAATTTTTGCCATCCTGTAATATGTCAGATATCTGCATTTATTCAGGTATTCTTTTGAATGCAACAAAAATATTTTATGGTTGTACTTAGTCCACATATCTGATGTTTTCTTTATTCCTTCTTGCTTTTAAGAACATTACATTTTTATTAAATGGATTTTTGTAAAATTGTTTTATTTTTTCTTATGAATGCACATAATACTGTTGACTTTTGAAGACTTTTTATTTCCTATTCCCACAATTTAACTTTCATTTTACCAGTCATTAGCTTTAGTGCAAAATCTTGAATTTCTTGGTATATAACCATGTTACTTTAAAATAATAGTTTCAGGATTCTTTTAACTCTTACTACTTTTTAATGTGACTTGCTGACAATAAAATTTTTTGAAATGCTACTACATAAACCATGCACATAGATATTTGTTATTGTTATTGTTCCTGAGTTTACAGGAAATTCCCCTAGAGATTTGCTATTCATTATGATTACAGGTTTATGATAAGGACTATTAATGGAATATGTTGATGGAAACTCCTTCAATTTCCTTTTAAACTTCCTTAAAATGTTCAATTTTATCAATCATTTTTCTGCAACAATTTCATTACCCGTATAATTATATTAGTGGATTATATCAGGCAGTGCTTAATAGATAAAGAAATTTAATACAAGATACCCAAATAGGTAAAAATTTACAAGACTGGCTTACAGTGGTCACCCACGGAGTCAGATGTGAAAAAGTTGAAAATGTTTGTCTGTGCACTGGGTATCTGAAGAATTCAGTCATGGTAGTGTCCCCTATGAGTCTGTATCAGGATACCAAAGGGTCTACACCAGAAGGCTGAAGGTTCTGTGCTGGGAGCCAAGAGACAGTACACAAGGTGAAGGTGAGGATGGGAACTGCTCTAAAAAACAGGAATGAGTCTTCTTTCTTCCTGTCCCTTTTGTTCCATTTAGGCTAAAATCCTATTGGTTGATGCCACTTACACCCAGGGTGAGTCTTCTGTTTTCAGTAAATTCCTTCAGCCACACCCTGAACTATGTTAATCCAATTTAGTTGGATGTTTCCTATTCAAATTGACACAATTAGTTAACTATCACATGTATTTTCTTAGAATGTATCATTCCTGAATTTCTGAGATAAGCCTTGCTTTACTTTGGTAGGTTAGTCTTCTTATATATTGTTCCATACTGTTAATGTCTTCTTTAAGGTGTTGATGTGTATTATTGATTTTAGGATAGCAAATAAGAAGAGACCCTTGTGCTACTTCACAACTAGTATTGAGAAAGGAAATTTATAAATAAAATAATTGCAGTGATTTTATTAAACAACAAAAAATATATTCATTGTAGCATTTTTTACTGTACTACATTAGGGTTATATTTCTTAAAATTATGGTGATTAACATTGTTATATTTGCCAAATAGAAAAGCTAGCTTGAAATTGGAAAATTAGGTACAATTTTAATAAAAGAACATAAAATCTATTTTTCAGCCAGTAATACAATTTTCTCTGTAATATCCATATCGAACTGTCCATAAAGTCTGGGTAGAAGGGAAATCAGTGTCAAGAAATTGTTTTAAAGCTTTAGTATATATTTTTTCAATTATACCATCTGGCAGCTGTGAATAATGAAAACTACTTTATTGAGAAATTTCTCCAAAAGTGAAAAGCTCTCATAAACAATGTCATCTTTTAATGTACTTCTATGAGGTATACCTTTTCCATCCTTTCCTATTGCTCTGTGGCATTTTATTAGAAACATGAACTGTATTGTGTACATGAGTGTGTGTGTGTGTGTGTGTGTGTGTGTGTGTGTTTTATCCCCAGGACCAAGTGCACATTAATTATTCTCCAAATATAAGAATAAAGACAAAAGGTGAGTCATAATAGATGGGTATCAAAAATAAACAAAATGAGACTTGAAACAGGGCAGCAACTGAAGTAATTGCAGTAATTTTGTTTTTGCATTGTCAAATGAACAAATTTTCCATTTTCAGCTGGGTTTGCTGACACATACCTGCAGTCCCAGCACTGGGGGACTGAGGTGAGATAAGCACAATTTATAGCGCAGCCTGGACAATTTAACAAGTTAGCAAGACATTGTCTCAAAATAAATTTATAAAAGTCTGAGGATATGGCTCAGTGTACATGTGCTGGGTTCAATCCCCAGCACCAAATAAATAAATAAATAAATAAACAAATAAATTTTTAAAACTAGTAAGAAAACTGTACCATTTCTGTTCTATAATTCTGCTTTAACCAGGCATATTAGTTTTAGCTAGGGCTTGTGACCATTTTCTTTTCTTTTTTTTCAATGCCATTGTCTTTATTTTTTTAATTTTATTTTAAAGAGGGTAAAACTAAACATAACAAAACAAAACAAAGCAGATCAGAAGAAAACAATGTTAAGTGACACAGATTTCAAAGCAAGACAATAGGAGATCATCACTGTCTATCACATTGTCTCTTGTTTTCTTCTAAGTAGTTGTCCATATCTTCACACACAATGTATTCATATAAAACAAAATAGTATTAAACTGATCAGAACAGAATGATGAAGGCATTTTAGGCCTTCAAAACCAGACAATAAGGAAATCAACAATGGCTGCCATAATGTCTCTCGTTCTCTTCAAAATAACTATCCATATCTTCATGTATGTTGAAATTAAACAATACAAAACAGAGGAAAATCACTCTGAACAAAGAATAATAGTATTGCTAGATTTCACAGCACGATGCTACAGAATCAGCACTGGGAACCTTAGTGTCTCCTTTTCTTCAAAGTAGCTGTTCATTTCATCATGCATTATATAATTGATTCTCATAAACTGTTTAGGAGAAGTTCTATGCATGTATGAGTCTGTACATGTTTAACTATCTTTTCTATATTACAGAGAAAAACAAAACAAATTCCTAGAAGAACATGAAACAAAAAAAGACAAATAAATAACAATAGCAAAGAGCCCAAAACGCTGACAATATGGGCCTTCAAATCAAGGTGGTATGAGCATAACTCGGGTTCTTATTTTACACGATGATCTTCAAGAGTTCTTCAGATCACCATACGATAATATACTCAATTGTTCAAATCCTATGAATGTTAACTATTTTGTTCCAAGAACTTATAGAATTTGTAGCACAATAATCTCAGCTATCCTAAGTGTGTTTATATAATTTTAGATATTTTTTCTTTTCACTTCCTTTTTCTTTTTCCTCATTTGCCCTGAGATATTATTTTTCTCCTTTAAGCAGATTCTTATCCTTTCACTGTATTTATTGAGTATTTTGTATCTTATGTACTCTTACCATTTGTTATACTAGGGATACTATATGGTATTTACCCATGTGAATTTAATTTATTTCACTTATGAGTATGGTCTTGAGTTGCATCCATTTATTATGAATGGCTCAATGTGATCATTCTTTATAGCTGAGTAGTACTCCATTGTATAAAAATACCACATCTTTTTAATCCATTTCTCAATTGATGGGCATTTAGGTTGTTTCCAACATCTGGCTATTACAAATTGTGCTGCTATAAATATGGGTGCACATATATCACTGTGGTATGATGTTTTCAGTTCTTCTGGGAATATGCCCAGAAGTAGAATAGCTGGATCAAATGGAACATTTGATATAATCCAAGTTCAGTCCCCATGACAACTGACAATGTAGAGATAGTGTCTCCTTTGTTGACACAAACCATAGGAAATTCAGTTGCGTACTCTTATTATCTGAATATAGTTGTGACTTTGAAGACTATTTCTGAATGAGCCCCTGTTTTTCTAGTACACTAATTTTGGGGCAGTTTTAGGTTCACAGGAAAGTTGAGAGGAAAGTGAAAATGTTTCCAATATACCTCCTGTCCTGACACATTCAAAGCTTCCTCCATTATTAGCCACCACCAGAGTGGCACATTTATTATAATTTATGTACTGCATCTACCACCATTATACATTCAGAATCTAGAGCTTACATTAGAGTTCACTGTTGCTAGTTTACATTCCATGAATTTGGACAAATATTTAATCACATGTATTCACTATTATAGTATTATGCAGAGTAGTTTTACTTCCTTACAAATACTTTTTTGATTATCTATCCTTCTGTCTCCTCATCTTTTGGAAACCACTGATTTTTTTTAAAACTATCTCCCTAATTTTAGCTTTCCAAGAATGTCATATAGTTGAACATATACCTTCTGCAGCTTTTTCAGGCTGGCTTCTTTCACTCTGCATTGTGCATGATTCCTCCGTATCTTTGTATGACTTGGTAAATAGAATGAGCACGCACAGTTTGGAAGAGTTACTACTCATAGGCCAAATGGGAGGTATAGAAACAAATTTGCAAGCATATTCATTAACTTAATTAACTCTGTTATTTTTTTACTTAGTTTTCTCCTGCTTGTCTTTCTTAATACTTCATCTAGTTTCCCATCAGCCAAGAAACTATATTGGAATTGATTTTAGTTCTACACACAAAATTGACCCAATATTGCTTTGCCAGGTGGTTAATGGGAGACTGTACTATTATTCTATGAGGATCCCTGCCACCTTACAGAGTCCAATCCTATGAAATAATCTAATAAATCCTATCCTTAAAAGGAATCTTGAGAGTCATGTTTTACCCATATCTTTGAAAGAGTGACTGTTTTAACCTTAGTAAGTAGCAAATTTTATTTTTAGAAAAGTTCATACCAATTATTCTGGGATCCATGACTTTTTGCTCTAATTCTCACAAAATAGTGTACAAAGTCTCACTATCAAAATCACCCAAAAAGCTATTTAAAGATGAGAGATTCCTGGCCTTATTAAGGTACAAATTATATAAGATACACAATTTTAACCATTTTAAATTGTATGCATGCATATAATTTTTTAATATTCTCGGTGTTGACAACCATAACCACTGTGTAACTTCAAAATATTTCCATCACTTCTAAAAGAGACATTTTTATCCAAATTCTACCTTTCCTCATCTCTTAGCAACCACCAATTTACTTTTGTCTGTACAAATGCACCTATTCTGAACTTTTCTACAAATAGAATCATATAGCATGTGGCCTTTTACATCTGGCTTCTTTTACTTTCATAAAGTACTTACATACTCAAAGTATTCACTCAGTTTATATGTATCAGTACCTCATTCCTTTTATGGCTGAATAATTCTCATAGTACAGATTACCACATTTTGTTCCTTGATTCATCAGTTTTTCCATTTGTGTTATGTATTAACTTTTCAGCTTTATAAATAAATAACTACCATAGGCTACTTATGAAGAAAGGAGGTTTATGTAGCCCATAGCTTTAGAGATTCAAAGTCCAAATGGCCTAGTGCAGGCTCTGGGAAAAGCCACCCTTCTCTGTAACACCTTATGGTGTGGATAGCAAAGGTGGGAGCAATCAAATGATTGTGTCTCAAACTAGAATCAGAGAAAACTGAAGGGACCAGGCTTGTTCCTTTTATACCTTCTTGCTTGAGTAAACTCAAAGAGGGTCACACAAGAACCATTACTAGGTTGCACAAGAACTACCTCTTACCTCTCAAAGATCTCCCACCATATCCCATGCCTTAAAATTTTTACCACCTCTCAGTAGTGCCACCCAAGGATCAAAGTTTTACTATATAAATTTTTAAGGGAGAGGAGACATGATCAGACCATGTCTGAGCCCTGTGAAATTCATGGATGAGTTTTATGTGAACATATGCTTTCAATTGACTTTGGTGTATAACTAAGATTGGTGTATGCTGAATCATATGGTAAAACTATGTTTATTGCTTTAGGGAACTGCCAATCTGTTTTCCACAAGTGGCCAAACCAGTTTACATTCCAAGCAACAATATAGGAGAGTTCCAGTTTCTTCATACTCGTGTAAGTAGGTATTTTCCATTTATTTATTTATTCATTACGATACATGAATGGTGATTTTGACTTGATTTGCATTTCCCTGATAACTGATAATGTTAAGGATTTTCATGTGTTCATTGGTTATATATCTTCTTTAGAGAAATACCTGTTTGCTCAAGGGCTGGAGATGTAGCTCAGTGGTACAGTTCAATACCACAAAAAAAAAAAAAGAAAATTCAGTCAAACTATTTGCCCATTTTAAAACCACATTGTCTTTTCTTTGTGGAGTTGTACAAATTTTGATATATTCTGTGTACTAGACCTATATCCGATATAGGATTTGCAAATATTTTCTATCATTTTATGGACTGTCTTTTAAGTGTCTTAATGGTATCCTTTGATGCACTACAGTTTGGAATTTTAATGAAGTCCATCTTATCTATTTTTTCTTTTGTTACTTGTGCTTTTGATATTATATTCAAGAAACTGTTGCCTAGTTACAGGTCATAAAGATTTGCATCCAAGAATTTGACTGTGTAGCAGTTACACTGAGGCCTTTGATTCATCTGAGTTGAATTTTGCACATGGTGTGAAGTATAGTACAAGTTTCTTCTTTCCACGTGGAGTGCAGTTGTGCCAATACCATTTTATGATAAGACAATTTCTCTCTCTATAAAATGGTCTTTGCACAGTTCTTGAAAACCAATTAACAATAAATAAATGTGTTTACTTTTAGATTTTCAATTTTTATTCACTGATTTCTCTATGTATATCCCAATTCTAGCACATACAGTACTGGAAATGATGACTTTATTTCAAATTTTAAATTGGAAAGTTTATGTCTTCCTACCTTGTTTTTTCCAGCATAGTTTTGGTTATTTAGAGTCTCTTGCATTTCCATATGAAGTGTAGTATCACATTACTCATTTCTTTAGAAAAGGCAATTGAAATTTTAGTATGGATTATATTGAATCTGTAGTTCAATTTGTGGAGTATTGCTACCATGATAATGCTGAGTTTGTCAGTTTATGAACACTGGATATATTTGCATTTATTTAAGACTTCATTAATTTCTTTCAACAATGTTTTCAAAGTTATTAGTATTCATAGTGTTCATTTCTATACTTCTTTCATTAGATTTGTTCTGTGGTTTTAAACTTATTTTTATACTAACACAAATAGAATTATTTTCTTAATTTTATTATGTTACTATCCCATGCTAGTATTTAGAAATGCAAACAATTTTTGTATGTTCATCTTGTATCCTGAAACTTTGCTAAATTCTCTGAGAGCTAGACTTAAGACAGCCTAGCCCTCCAGGGTACTATTGTGCCCTGGAGGGTACAGTACTACAGGAAAGGGTACTACAGGAAAGGTAGCTAACACCTTTTACATTTCTCTGCAAGGGGTGGACATCTGATGGCCAGAATGTACAGAAGCCAAACCATACAATATGTAGGCAGGTTTA
Source organism: Dolichotis patagonum (assembly GCA_004027295.1). Taxonomy (NCBI): domain Eukaryota; kingdom Metazoa; phylum Chordata; class Mammalia; order Rodentia; family Caviidae; genus Dolichotis; species Dolichotis patagonum. Next base: position 28,170 of record PVJX010010601.1, read on the forward strand.
TGCTCTCACCTTTAGGGGAATCAATTTGAACCTGACAGTAAATAAATGGAGACATGGCTGGGGATTTAGCTCAGCGGCATAAGCACCTGCTTTGCAACGTGAGGTTGTAAATTTGATTCCCAGTACCAATAAAATAAAATAAAATAAAATAAAATAAAATAAAATAAAATAAAATAAAACAAAACAGATATCTGCAGAGTACAGGCATGCTTGTTGGTCTAAAGGAGCCCTGAAACACTAGGGAGATAAAGAGCTTGTACAGGTCTCAAGGGCATTGGCACAATAGAGGAAACATGGCCTGGAAGACCTGTGGCCTAAGCAACTGGAAATACTTGCACTGGTAATGCCTAAAATACCTCAAAAGCACCAGCACAAGGCATTGATGGTGACTGAGGGCAGCCAATGTTCCAAAGGCCATGATCAGGCCCCTACCCATGAGCAGGCTAAAGCCCAAAGAAATTCTGGTAACCTCATACTCAGGAAGTAGCCTGAAAGTCTTAGGGACATCATAAAGACAGGAAGAGAAGATTCATAGCACAAAGCATATACTGTAGGGCTCTTGCTTCCACAGATGCAGGTCAGCTGACCTTTTAAAGGACCCCTGAATCTTAGTGAACAGGAAAGGAAGAGAACTCATAAGAAGGGAAGGAGCCAAAAGTTCACCCATTTCCTCAGGAAGGGAGAAGACTATTGAGTGTAAGAGACACCAGAACCGTAATCAACAGGCAGGTTGGTATGCAGAAAGTATCTAAGAACACCAGAGCCAGAACATGGTTATAGCTAAAGGAACCATATTTCTACAGGGTTTGGGTATTACTGGGGCCAAAGGATTCTTCAAAAATCCCAGGGAAGGGCAAATCACACAATATGTGTTATCCAGATGGATCCTTCGGGCACCAGAGCCGTGGAAAGGTCAATGAAGATTCATTTGGTTCTTTAGCTAGTTGGTGACCTACAGGAGACAGAACCCTTACTGCTAGTACATAGTGCTGCTGAGAAGGTCCCCATGGCACAGTAGTATAGGAATAACAGTGTCAAAAACTCCAATTGCCTGTATGTTTAAGTTTGTAAGATGAATGACCATATTACTGTATTTGTGTTATATCATGGAGCAGAACTGTTGACAGTCTCATTGCTTGAATGTGTACTTTGTATGTTTTAACTTTGTAACTTGAACAACTATTTCCAAGATGACAGTATGTAAGTTATCAAGTAATGACTTCTCAGTATTTTTTGTTCTTTTCTTCCCCCCCCTCCTTGGAATCTTGTATTGTTGCTATCCCTTTTTCTATTTTGTTTTGTTTTGTTTTGTTTTGTTTTGAAATAAAATATTTTTAAAAATCCACTGTTTCATAGGACGAGGGTGGATTTCTGTACTAAAGAATCCCAGTAACTTCAGAGAGCAGGTACTCTCTTATCTTGATGGGCCCTCAGTTCTTAAGCCAGGTGAAGGAAAGAATCTGAAAGTGCACTTAACTCCTCAGAGAGCTTGGTTTCTTGCAGACTGAAAAGCATGGAAGTCAAGAGCTAGAGTAGACTCTGACTAGAAAGACCCTCAAAGCATGAACAGTGCACACGTGATGGCCAAAGGAAGCTAAGATTCACTACACTCCAATCAATTCTTTGCCTCAAGACCTCCAATTCCCTGTTGCAAGCATTAGCAGAGGCCCACGAAAGCTACAGTGATCTAGCAATCAGGCAAGTCAGTATCCAGAGGTCACTCAGGAAGAGACCAACAACAAAATGCATATAGCCAGGAGATTCCTTATATCTATACTGCAAGAGTCATGCCGTAGCTTGAAAGACTTTGCTTACCACAGCAAAAATGCCAACTGATGGTCTGAAGGGACTCTGTAAACCTAATGGACAGACAGGCAACAGAACCTAAAGGCTCCTGGGACACCTTCAAATCTGAGTGAGAGTTCAAAACTGTCTTCTGTTCACTAGCACCCAAGAAGTCATGAGGACTGCTAGGCAAATATCATGTGAGCAGGCTGGTGCTCAGAATGTTCTTCCAGGCACCATCATGAGAAAAATGGTATAAACAAAAGAAGTGAGGCTTATGACTCTAAGGGTCCCTGGAATCCCAAGGGACCACCATCTAATGGCCACGTTAGCTGCCAGAGCATCAGCACAATGCAGAGACTGTGACCTTAAGTGCTTTTGGTTCCATGGCAAAAGGGGAGAACTAGAAGAACAAGCAGGACTACAATATGTCAGCAGGCTAGTACTTGGAAGTTTCCCTAAGGGTTTCAGGACAAGGGGTGACTATGGGTAAAATGAGCCACATTTTTTTTGCAGCACAGAGACAAACATGTGGAATAAAGTCTCCCATAAAACCCAGAGGGCAGGCAGTGTTGACATTTTTTATGAATGCCTGCCTCCCTTCTAAGCACTAACCAGACATCATATTGCACCTCATAAATATGTGCAATTGTTATGTGTAAAATTTTAAATAAATGTAAGACATATATAAAAGTAAATAAGCCTGCCTGAGAAGTCATGTAACCTGGTATGTTGGACTAAACATAAAGTATGGGAAGAAAGTTTATTCAAATTTCGGTTCCTCTTCCACATAAATTAAGAAAATGACTCATAAATACCAAAGAAGGTAGTACAACCACCACCCAACTTCTCCAAGAGCCTCTCTCTTGAGAATTGTCTCACTGTTGCTGGTGATGATTCCGCTTTAGACTACAGCTCCCTTTATCGATTCACCCAAGAAGGCCAGGAGGTGAACTGGGTTTCCATTTCACTGATCCATTTTTTTTCTTCTGTCAAAACTAGGAACATCTTTCTCCTTGAATTGTTTAACTCTGAATCATATAGAAAGAAAAAATGTTAGGTTTTAACATTCGTTATAATAAAAGACACATTGTCATTAATCCCTCTCAAAATACACCCTCTCACTCTGAGCACGTATCCCATTTTTCTTGCCATTTTCTGAAGCAGTTCTAGAAATCCTCTTTCATGCCTTCTTTGCTCTGTCATGGATGTCCTGAATTGACTCAAAACATTTACCATTTGTAATCATTTTGTCTCTTAGGAAGAGCCAGAAGTCACATGGTACCAGATCTCGTACAAAAGGGAGATGAGGACACATTATAATGTTTTTAGCAGCCTGCCTTTACTCTGAAAGGTACTCAGCAGCAGCGTTCACCATCTTTTTTTATTACACTTCATACAGACACTCACAAAGGAGGACTTTCAGAACTGCTTCAGAGACTTGCAGTAATGATTGGATAAGTATGTTTGAAGCAGCAGGAACGTTTTGAGGGTAGTTAATGGCAATATATCTTCTATTTTAATAACTTTTTAATTTACATAGGCATCATAGTTTTCCATCTTCCTTGCACATGTGAATATGTACATGTGTATATGAGTATATATAAGGAGAAAATTGCTAAAACTTATTGTCTTACTAATGGCCACAGATTGTTTACATATCAAATATATAGGCTATATTTAGTTAACCAGATAGTTACTTTACCATGTGAATAAGATGCTTTCTTACCTTCAGCTGCTTATATTATAAAACCCGTTACAAACTATGATTTTAAAAGCTACAACTATTACAGATGCTCTAGAGACTTGTTTTTCATACTTTAATATTCAGATGAGTCACCTGGAGAGCTTGTTACAAATCATTGTTTAGCAGGTCTGAGGCTGTGCCTGAGATTCAACATATCTAATAAGCCAACGCTGGTTGACAGCTATTGAATAGCAAAGGTCTAGAGCTGTAGAACCGCTAGGCACATGTGACTGCATTTAAATTTATGCGATTAAACAAAATTCAAGATTCAGTTTCGTGTCCTGACTAACCGCATTTCAAATGTTTAATAGCCATGTGTCCCTAATGACTCCTGTACTACACAAAAATATAGAACATTTCCACTTTCACAGATATTTATCTAAGAAGTAAATGAACAGATATTGGATGATTCACAGAAGTGCTTGTTAATTTTGACTGGACCTGGAAATCTGAGTGAAATGTGATTGTGATAGAAGAAACATTCAATATGGAAATACTAGTGGGCCACTTTGCGCACTGAAAATAAATGGAGCTCTAAATTGAAAAAAAGCCTGAATTTCAAACCTACCTCTGACATTTATATGCTTTGCAATTCTGGGGGAATAACTTAAACTTTCTCAGCCATGGTTTACTCAATGTAAAAGTGTCTCTCCCAAGGTAGGCATGGGATATATCTGTGAAATTATCTGTAGTGTCAGTTTTAGTAGGTTTTCTAGTTGTGCAGACCTAATTTTTCTTCTCATGGTTGGTATTATTTTATCCCTACTTGCAGTCTCATTTCTGTCCTTGACTTCCAAGTCCAGAGTTATAAGTCACCAAAGTAATTCAGGCCTCATCTATCCTTTATCTGGAAATGTTTACTAAAGTCCTCACCTTAGGGTGGTGAAATCCTGCAAAATTGACATAGAAGACCTTCAATGCCAAGGTTGAGGGCTCAGTTTCCATAACATGAGCAATAAGGAGATAAAGAATGCCTTTGTGCATATGTGAGATATTTGGGGGGAATAATTAGCAATGGTAATTATCGTAAATTATTTGGGGCTAATATGACTTGATAGGAGGTTGGAGCTGTGAATAGAGAGGCTAGTGGAGCCATATGGTAGAAGAGCCTTGGCTGCCTTGTTACGAAGTTTGTCCTTTATCCCATGGGATACGAGAGAGGATTGAGGAGCTCTGAATAAGGATGTCCTCCTAGCCAGGCCATCTTGTTGAAGTAAAAGGAGAGATTTGAAGGGAATAACATTGAAAGAAGGAAGGAGGGTTGAAGCAGATATCTGAGAGATGGAATAACAGTAACAGGTGATTTCATGAGCCAAGGAGTCATTTCCTTTTCCAGAACACAAGTTTCTGAAAGGTATCAGAAGGTAGGCCTGAATGTGGGGAAATAACATGATTTTGGTTTTGTTCATGTGTAATTTTCATGTTTCAGAAAAGCACCACCAAAGGAACACCCAGTGAGCAATTGGAAACACAGAACTGGAAGCCACTGAAGAGAGTTTGCCTGAATTTTTAAATTTAGAATACTTAATAAACATTGACAAGAATATGAATATAGAGTGGAAGAAACAATACTGAGAAAGAAGTTTAAGTAATGAGCCATGCCTCTGTCAAGTTAGGCTAGGTTATGCAACTAAAAGTAAACAAGCATTTTATCATTTATTGGCCCATCCAATGATTTAATACAGGGAAGGTTTACTTCTCACTCATGCAAAGTCTTACAGCTTGAACAATTTTGCAAGGTATCTTTCTTCTAAACATTACATGGAAAGCCAGCATATAATTATGGCTACAAACACAATCACCCAAAATACCAGAAAGGAAAAAAAGCTGAACTTTGGCAAAAAGTAGTAATTGCTACCAAATCTATTTAATCAATTAGAATACAAGCAAGAAAATAGAGAGAGAGAGTACTTTAGTGGCAGAAGACTGCAGGATGTGAGTGCTAAGGGAAATGGAATCTTAGAAGGAAGGGACTGTTGGCAAACTGTGGCATGGACTTCAGAGGAAGGTTCAAAGTTTTTTTGTGGTAGCAAGGATGTAACAAGCGTTGAGTATATCAGGCAGGTGTTCTACCACTGGGCCACTGCCCTGGCCCCAAGCCCACAACTTCTGATTAATAAATTTGGCACCTGTAAGATCACTGATGATCTCTGATATACTGATGAAATCACAGATGACAAACCTAATGTCTAAAGTTTCTGCCCTTTACTCACTTGATTTGGTCAAGAGAAACACTTCCATTCTTGTGCTTTTAGAAGCTCAAGTGCTCCAGTAAGGAGATAAAAGAGAAGAATCAGGGTTTAGATTGGGCCAGGACATGAGAATCAGAAAACGACATAATATTTTTTGTGAGAAAGATGGTAGAAATCAACAAGGCATGAAGGATAAATTAATGTTTTGTGTAAAATAATGTGACATACATGAGAACAGCTTTCAGTCAGCACTTGCAGTTTTTCTGTAAAAGTGTTCAGCTGCCCATTAGTAGAGACTAAGAAAGTATACTATCTACCAGGTGCTATTTCAAGGATGAATATTACATTACTTCCTATGGCCATATAGCAAACAACCACAAATTCTACTGCTTAAAACAATGCTTATGTAACATCTCAATGTATTTGTGGTTTGACATTCTAGGCATGGTTTAACCGAGGTCACACATTGTCTCACCATGTTGCAGTTAAGGTGCTGGGTTCTAGTTCTATCTGGAGGTTGAATTCGAGAAACAGCCACTTCCAAGATTACCCAGGTTGTTTTCAGGATTCAGTTCCTTGTTTCTGTAGGTCAAATACCCTCAGCTGCCCCTTACAGACTGCTCACAATTGTTGGCCCATCCACGGTTCTCATAGCAGTTCACAACATTGCTGCTTGCTTCTTGGGGGTGAGGAGGAAGAGGAGTGAGAGACAGACTGCTAGCAAGATGCAGTCTTACATAAAATGACACAATCATCGAATTCACATTCCCATCACCTTTGCCATATTTCATTAGAAGCAAATGACAGGTTCTGCCCACACTCAAATAAAAGGAGAGGATCATACAAGGGCATGCACACCAGAAGGTGAAGAACATTTGGGCTTACCTTAGGGTCTGTCTACCACAGGAACTGACAAGGTGAGAGTAGAGGGAAATCAAAGGTGCAAAAGGTTTAGTGCAATGTGGAGTTTATATCAGCCATGACACTGGCAGGAAACAGCTGGCACTTTGAAACCTAGTGACATAACAAGAGTTTAAAAAATAAGAACTACTTGCATTTACAGAGTAGTGAGAAGAGTTTAGAGAAATCAGAAAAAAAATAATACAGTCTACCAGCGATAGCATCTTTGGAGAGCAGCTGTTGCCCGATAGTCTAAACAGACAAAGAGAAAAAGTAGTTCCTGGAATCCATGGAGGTATGTACAGGCACTTTAGGAGGTGTCAGAACACATCTAACCTGTGGTGACCTGACAGAAATGGAATTGAGAAAATAATCACCCTTCCCTCAGTCCTTTCCCCTAGCTTTGTGTCAATATGTCCTACTGCCTATATTAAAGCAGAAAGCAGGACACTCAGATTAGCTTTCCATGGCAACAGAACAAAGCAGAGAAGGGTGAGAAATGCATACTGAATACATAGTTACTGTACTGAATGTGTATTGCAGGATGAGGAATAAATTCAGAGTGGAGGGGAGTGGGCTGGGAAAAGGCAGCAAATGGCAGCCAGAATGAGAACATGGAAATAGTTTCAGATGTGAAGGTGAAAAAAGAGAGGTCTCTAGTGAAAAGTGATTTTAACTTGAGAAATTTTAAAACCTGAGTCTATGTAAGCAACAACAGAGTTGTACAAGTTCTAAAGAGGAGTGAAATCAATTTAAATATAAGCTCGGACCACATTATTTGATAAGGTGGATGAAATGGGATTCTTTTAATTAATGTTTGTTTGTTTGGTTGGTTGGTTTGTTTGGGTTTTTTTTATGGTTTTGAAAGAATTGTCAAGGGTATGTTCTCCCCAAGGAAATATGTTAGGATCAAGCCACCTGAATTTCAAGCTCTACAATTTGAGTACTGGATTTTTCTGAAATAAGTTGTGAACCTATCTTTCATACTGTCTGTGCTTCCCAAACATGATGGTGATGAATTTTTTTTCCTCAAATCAGTTTTCTTAGCCACAGAGAACCAATGTTTTCACACTACAGAGGACGTGTGTGCACTTAATGAATGCACTGGGGGGTGTATCAAAATATTTGAGTTGACCTCAAAATATTTATACAGGGATTATGTGCTTCTGCAAGAAATGAGAGTAGATATTTAATTCGTTTTAGCCATTTCTCCTCCTTTTGAACTGTTTGATTTGCTTCAATGTCACCTTTAAGGTTGCCTCCTCCCAGTAGTTGAGTAAACTCATGTATCAATATTGATCTAACAGAAATAAGTACCACAGAGAAGGACATATAAAACTATAAGAGCCTAAAACGTGTTTCTAAGTGAATAAAAATGATTTAGGAATCATTCCCTAATAGGAATTATCTACCTCACCTATTAAAAGAGGCAGTGGGATTTCTATGTGCCTTACTCTTATTGGTAATCTTCCTTTTTTTCTGATTTGTGAAAAGAATCATATCATGCTGTCATATACTGTACAATTTAAAAGAATGAAAAAATGCAGCAATGATCACTGTCTATTTTGTGTGTATTTTGTATTATAAACAAATTACTAATACATTAAGAATGACTTATTGCCTCAACTTTAAAATAAACAACTACATTATTTTTCTATCTCAATTTCCAATATTTGAGGCCTATTCCAATTTTATATCCAGAACTATTGTTTAGTATTAAGCAGGAACATATAGGCATTGGAATTGAGACATCAAAGTGTTGGTGTCAAACTACGGGTTTGTATAAATATTTTAAATGCCCAATAGAAATTTTAGCTTCCAACCTTTATACTTTCAAAGTTTATTTTCAGCCTCTCAAACCCTTGACTATTTATTGCTTTCCCTGAATTATTTATGCCAGACACATTTTCATGAATCAAGTTGTTATTTCCTACATGGTGCAGAAAGTCTGCCAGGCTCACTTGTATTTGACTGAAAAAGAAGAAAAAAATTAAAAACCTTCTTTTCTTGCTGAGTTTCCCATACAAAAGTCACTACTCTGGTGAGATTACCATCTGTAAGCTAATTCTGAAGTTATTAATGGCAAGAATCAGCAATTGGCATGGCTTGGAAAATACACACTTTAAGATGATCTCTCCCACTCATTTGTAAGAGCTGTGTGACAAAGCAGTGTGTTCTCTCTAGGGGGTTCCTGCAAAGTCTTTTACTTCAGTTGCTTAAACTGACTTTTTCAATTTTTTTAGAATGTATAGATTAACTTCCAAACAAAAAGCAGATTTGTGCCACTTGATTTGTTGTAAAACCATAACACATTTCCCATTGATTTCCAGTCCAGCCACAGTCATTCTTCAGAATTCCTCTTATTCCTGAGCTCAAAAAACAAGTGAAAAAGAAGCTGTGATGTTTTACTTTTTAACACATTCTGATTCCAGGTGCCCAGGGGAGGAACGACAAGGAAAGTGGCTCATGTTTCTAAAATAATAGCATTTTAGACAGGGTGCAGAGTTTCTCAGACAATGTTGTACGAAATTCTGCAGCAATCTATTAACAGGCAAGTATCTCCCATGGCAAACAAAACATCCTGAAACGTTCCTATTTTTAATAGTGCTTCCAAGTCGCAACTACTGACAGTGAAATGCTCACTTTCTTGATCCATCGGTTGCTCAAAACTAAGTGGTTTGCTTTCCACATATTATAGTTTACAAAGCTTTTCTTGATATTTATTTCTAGTTTTATTGACTTTGCAGTTAGATAAAGTACTTGATGTAGTTTCAATTTAAAACATTTTTGAAACTTACTTTGTAGCCTATCATAGGATCTATCCTGGAGAAAGTTCCATGTGCTGATGAGAAAAATGTTTATTCAAGCAGCTGTTGGATGGAATTTTCTGTAGATATCTGTGAGATTCATTTGGTATGCAGTGCAATTTAATTCTAATATTTCTTTGTCAATATTTTGTCTGGATGATCTGTCCATTTCTGAAAATAGGAGAGTAAATTCCCCAATTATTACTATATTAGACTGTACTTTTTTAGTTCCATTAATTATTCCTTTCCCTTAAATCTTTCTCCCCCTCTCCTTTACGAAACTTTGTTTTCCTTCCAATTTTTAATTTTTTAAAATCTCTGTTGATTCCTTCCCAGACTCCTCCCGCAATCTCATTCCCCTTCTGATTTGAATACTTTCTTCCTAATTCCCAATATCTATCCCCCATTTTAGTCCTTATTTCCTGTTTGAGTTTATCAAACATGAAAAGCAATGCAATATTTAAACATGTGCATCTGATTTATTTCATTTAATATTGTGTTCTCCAGGTGCATCCATTTACCTAAAAATGTTATGAGTTCATCCTTATTTATGGCAGAATAGTACTCCATGGTATATAAAAATACATTTTCTTTGTCCATTCATCCATCAAAGGACATATGGGCTGTTTCCAAGATTATCTATTACAAATTGTTCTGCTGTAAATATCAGTATGCATATATCACTGTGGTATGATGCAGTTAACTCTTTCAAGAAGATATCTAGAAAAGGCATAGCTGGATCAAATAGAAACTCTAGCTTTAGATTTTTGAGGAATTTCTATACTGATTTTCATAGTGGTTTCTTATCAAGAGTGGAGAGAATTCCTTTTTCCACACAATATTGCCAGTATTTGTTATTGGTTGATTTCTTGATGATAGCCATTCTTTCTGGGGTGAGATGGAACTCAGGATTCCATGGATTCTGCTACATAGTATTTTCATTAAAATTTTATCTTAGGAATTATTAATTTCTCTTTTGATTTCTTCAGGGATCCATTAAGAGTATGTTACTCATTCTTCATGTTTTTGTGTACTGTGTTTTGCTATTGATCTCATTTCATTCCATTGTGATCTGATAGAATGCATTAGAATATTTCAATTTTTTAAAGATATTGAGACTTGCTTTCAGGTTTAACATATTGTCTACTTGGGAGAAAGTTCTGAAAGTTCTGTGGGATGCTGACAGCAAGTGTATCCTATTGATTTTGGATGAAACACTATTAGTATTAATTAAATCCTTTTGATTTATAGTGTAGTTTAATTCTGAAGTTTTTTACAATGAATTTTCTGTCTAGTTGACTTATCTATCTGTGATAATCTGATATTAAATCTTCCATTATGATTGTGTCAGGGTATTTTTGTACTATTATATCCATTAGTGTTTGTTTTATGAAATTTAGATGAACTGATATTCACATGTATTTATACATGCATGTTTATGATGATTATCGCTTCTTGGAGAATTATTCCCTTTACTAATATTTTGAGGTCTTTATCTATCTTAACTGGTATTGATTTTATGTCTATCTTGTCAAATATAAATATAGCTACTACTGCAGGCATTCTATCTTTAATTTTTGGCCTGTGTTTTTGCAGATGAGGTTTTCCTTGCAGACCATATATAGATGGATTTTATTTAATAGAGTCTGCCTCTCTGTGTCTTAACAGGAGAGTTAAGATCATTTATATTATGCTTTATTATTGAAAGATATGCAATGACCCCTGTCATTTTTTTGGAGCTTTATTCCATTCTATTATTCATTTGCTCATCTTCTCTCTGAATCAGATTTATGCTCCCACTGTCTAGTATTTGTGTGCTTGACCTGTGTTCAGGATCCCCTTAAGTATTATCTGCAACGATGCCTTGGTGGTCGTGAATTTCTCTAGTTTATGCTTATCAGGAAAGGTCTTCATTTCTCCTTTGATTTTGATGGATAGTTTTACAGGATATAGTAATCTGAGCTGGCAAAATTTTTGAAGGCTTGAAGAACTTTATTCCAAGCCCACCAGGCTTTCGAGGTTGTTGTTGAAAAATCTGCTGCTATTCTGATGGCTTTTTTTTTGAAGGGAAGAAAACCAAACCAAACAAAACAGCATAGAGTCAATCAAAACAAAACAATGAATGGAGTAAAGGACTTCACAAAAAGATAAAAGGAAATCAACAATGGCTACCATAATGCCTCTTGTTATCTTCAAAACAGTTGCCCATACCATCAGATATAATAAAATGAAACAAAAAAGAACAAAATAAAACCAATCAAAACAAAGCAATGAAAGCAATATAGGACTTCAAAACAAGATAATAGAAAATCAACAATGGTTACCATAATGCCTCCTGTTATCTTCAAAGTAGCTGCCTATACTATCAGACATAATAAAATCAAACAAAACAAAATAGAATAATCAATCAAAACAAAATAATGAAAGCAATACAGGACCTTGAAACAAGATAATAGGAAATCTATAATGGCTACTGTAATATATTTTGTTATCTTTGAAATAGATGCCCATGAATTTGTTTCATACATTCTAAATCATCCTTATATTTTTCATTCAAGGTTTTCCTCATTTTCCTATGCTCCTATTTAAAAAAGTATGTCTTCTTTAGAGATTCTCAGCAATTCTTTTATTATGTTTGTCATTTCTTCTTTTACCTGAGATAGTATTTCTTTTCTAATTTCTTTTATAGCCTCCTTAAGTTGTTTCTTTACTTGAGTTGCCATCACTTCAGAAACTTTGAGTATGCGATTCCCAGTCTCTGCCGTGTTTATGTCTCCTGGACTTGCTTTGCATGAGATGGAGGCCAGAGACTGCCTTTTTCTTCTTTTTCTTGATGTTTTCCTGGGTTCTTCTGGACAAGTGGATAGTGAGGTCCCAGACACTTCCCACATTGGCTACAATTTCTGCAAAGCATGACTGGCTAGTTCTCCTGGCCAGTGCTGGCTATGGCTATTTGACAGTGGCCATTGGGTGTGCTAGTGGGTGTGTGGCGGCTGCTTTGCCCAGCCTATGCTGGCTACCTGCAGGAAGATCCCTGATGGTGGCCGGCATGGGTGTGAGGGTGGGGATAGCTCCTGCTTTTCTGGACCCTAGCTGGATACTGGAGGGAAGCATCCCCTGTGACAGCTGAGGTGTATTTGGCTCATTACTGGCAGGAAGTGTCCCTAATTGGATTTGCTTTATAAGTGATTGGCGGTTCTCTCTGGCAGTTTTTAGTATTGATCTTTGTTCTTCATTTATTGCATTTTGACTATGATGTGTTGTGGGCAAGTTCTTTTCTAGTGAGCTCTATATGCCTCCTTTACCTGGACATCCATCTCATTCCACAGATTTGGAAAATTCTTCAATAATAGATTTTTGAAACCATTGTGCTATATTTCAACACATTTCCTATGTTAATGAACTTTAAGTTATTTCTTTTCAATCTATATAGGAACACTTTCGTAGTGTTTTCAGTCTTTCTTATTCTTTTTTCTTTGACCCTGTCTGAATGTTTTAGTACTTCACCTTGCCTTCAACTCCTGATATTTTGTATTTTGACCCATGCTGTGTACTGCTAGGACTTTCCATTGAATTTTTACTTATTGAGGTTTTAATTTATTGAGGTTTTAATTTCTTGGATTTCTGCTTGATGTTTTTTCAGAACTTCTGTTTGTTGATGTGCTCTTTCATATCCTGAATTATTTTCCTTCATTAAAGTAGCTGCTTATTTGTAATTTCTTTGAGCTCATTGATCATTTGAGTGACTCATTTTGCTATTCATTTTTCTTGTCTTTGATATCATTTATCCTTTTAGGTATTCTTTTTTTTTGTGCCTGGGATTGAACTCACGGCCTCACGCTTACCAGGCAAGATCTCGAGCCACTGAGCTAAATCCCCGGCCTGAGATACTCATTTTTAATATTCTTCATAAGGAATTTTATCAACTTCAGTAGCTTTCTGGGAGTTAAGCATTTTTGGAAACATCTTGTTGCCTCATGTTTTCACATTTTACTTCTGTTTCTGTGTTGGGAAGGGTAGAATGCTATTCCACTGTTGAATATGCTTCTTTTTATAAGTGGCTTCATCGTTGTGATGTGCAAAGGTTGTGGGTTTGTCTTCACATAAGAGTTTATACTCAATCTGCTCTTGTTGCTACATTCAGTGCATGTACTCTTTTGAGGAGAAAATAACTACCATTAGCATTAACACTTAAGAAGGTAGCCATAGATTGTTTGGCACTTGAGAATCTGACAGAAAAGTTCCGTACCATTTCACTAACTCAGGAAAAGTCACAACAATATAGTAAGGTAGGCTACAAAAAATAAATATTAATGATATTTATAGTACTTCAAATGGTATATAGATAAAATAAAGAGATATGAATAAAAATAGAGGATAACAAAAATAATGTTAATATAATAAAATAGGGAAAAGAAGGGAGAAATTAGAGTCACAGTAGTCGGGTTATGGATGCAAGTGAAGAAAACAGAGAAAGAAATAGGATAGAAATGAGAACTGCAAAAGGAGCAAAGGAGATTGTATTCAAATGGTCAGTCATACAAAATTAGATATTCCTAAGGAGTAACACTTGGCCTTAGAATATATGATAAAACAAAGTAGATTGTTACAGAATGAAAACACAAAATAATACAGCTATATCCACAGATATATAAAAAGGTTGGCCATTTATTGATAAAGGACAAAAAGGCAAAACATAAGCAAAAAGAGACAAAAGAAGACAAAACAATGGAGTTATTGTCCTGTTTTGTTGATTGGGATAAATGTCCCACTGGTTTTACTGCTGCTGTCTTTAGCCTGCAGTTTTCAGGAACCTCTAGTGTTTTTTAACAGAAAATACCCCCACCAAGCCAGTGTACTTCAGTTTCTTTGTTGCCTAGGTAATAGCTCCTGTTCCAGTCTCTTAGAAATGGGTGGTCACTGTAATGTTTAGTTGGTCACCATAATGCACATTGTATAAATCAATCCCCAATTGGCAACCATTCTGCCTCTGTACTTCCTGCTTGCTTATTCCATACACGTGCTAGACCACCAGAGATCAGGGTCTCATGTTATTATATCAGTCAGTGCCCATTCACATAAATAAATCTGCCTCCAAGTACTGTGTGCCATTTCCGTGTTTCTGCTTGTGATTCCATCTGGTGTGTCAATAGAGAAAACCAACCATGATGATCTCTTTGATCTCCAGTCATGGTCCTCACAGATGAGAATGGAGTAAGAAACTCTCCAGGTCCCTGTGGGAAGGCATGCTCTTGAGATTTCTTGAGTCCTCTCAGAGGTCTGGAGGAGGATTCCTTGCTCCCCACTTGAGTGGATCACATCAGATTCCCAAAGGGAGGAGGATGCAATTTGTCTGTCTGTCTTTCTGTATGCCTGCCTGCCTGATTCTAGTAAAACTCCCAGGGGCACCCCAGTTAGTCAGTCTGTCTGTTCTGCTCAATTCAAGCACCAGAGCTTGATCAACACTTGTTAGTTAAGGCCACATTCAAGGGAAGGAGTGTTGGAATGATTAACTTCTGAGTGGCTACTGAATGAATGTGTAAGTAAGTGAAGTGAACACCATCAGCAATAGGCTGCTCCATCTGTGCACGAAGACTGGGAAGCACTGGTCACAGTGACTTATTGGGTCCTTACCTGCAGTTCCATGGCTATTGACACAAGGCATAACAGAGGCCTAAGTCCTCTCAAGTGGCATGGCCAAGTGGACATATAAATGGTCTCTCTCTGAGAGGTACCTACCCTGTGTTTATTGCACAATTGTTCAGGAGCACAGGAAGACACAATGGAAACTAATTAGTTAAAACCAAGATTTGATGAGTGGCCAAGGCACATTGGGTACTCTCCTAGATCCGATTACCTCCCTCATTGCCTTGCCAGAGTAATGTTACAGAACAGATAAGCCTAAATTATGTCTTTTCAAAAAAAAAAACTTAGGGAAATAAGGTAACCTTGGGGAGCTTGGCTAGAGCTGATCCTAGGATCACTGACTGCTTCTAGTTGGGCCTTGTCTCAAAAGATCATATGCAATATGCCCAGAAAAGACTTGCTGGGGAAAATAAGTGGAAAATGTAACAGAAAATGTCCCCTGTCCCCAGCCAGTATATTTTTTCATTGCCTAGATAATAGTTCCTGTTCCAGCTCTGGTGGCTTCCGGTCTTTTAGAAATGGCTGGTCACTATGATGAATATTGTATGAACCAGTCCCCCATTGACAAGCCATTGACAAGACTCTGTACTTTCTGCTTTCTTATTGCATATGAGCCCTGGATCAGCAGAGACTGATATTCTGGGAGTGATCCTGATCAGTGACTGTAGAGGTAAATAAATCTGCCTCCAAATCCTGGGTGTCATTTTGGTGTTCTGCTTGCTGCTGCATTTTCAGGGTCATTGGCTGGAGATTTGTGCTGCTCCTGCCAGTAGATTTCAGCTCGGGGGGTTCCTGGCTTCAATCTCACAGTAGGCTTCACTGCCTCTCTCTGTGTCTCTGTCGCTCTGTGTGTGTGTGTGTGTGAGAGAGAGAGAGAGAGAGAGACAGACTCTGAAACTCCCAGCTTCTTTGTCTCAGAATGCATAGATTCCTGAGATTTCAGTGGCATTCGAGAGTTTGGATGAGAAGGCTATTTTAGCTTACACTGGCTGCTTCTCTCCAACCCTGGTTCTGTGGGTCTCAGCTACTGCAGACCTCTGAATTTTTCTCTGGCACTTTCTTGCCCCTTTGTTGTAGTCAGGGGTTACAAGGAGAACAATTACATAAGGGACACAGAATTTATATTATTTTATGATGGTCACCCAGAGTTAAATACAAAGGAAAATAAATAAAAAAATAAATAAATAAAAATACAGGGAATCTATCCACATATTAAAGACCCAAGGAAATTCACCCAAGGTCCTGAATACCACAGCAATATCCTGCACGAATCCGTCTGAAGCCCTAGAGCCCATGGCAGTGTCTCCTACAAATCCAACTGTAGGCCTAGAGCCAACAACAATGACTCATGCAAGTCCATTTCATGAATCTGCCCTGGGAAGGCCCAAAGGTCAGTGGTGGAAGCTAGAAAGTCTATGCCAGCGGGGTGAAGGAGCTGTGCCAGTAGGTTAAGAGTTCTACACTAGAGCCCAGAAGCAATGCTCAAAATAAGGACCAGGGCTCCCCTGAAAAGTACCACAGCCATCCTCAGCAACAGTGAGGTCCTGATCCCCTCCAAGTATGAGAACAGTTGAGTACATATCAGGAAGCCAGTGAAACAAACTTCCTCTGGAGATTAAACAGCACACATCTTCCCCTCCTGAGCCAGAAAGCAATGCTCAACATAAGGACCAGAGCTCCCACAAAGTGAACCACAGTCACTCTCAGCAATATGGTTCCAACCTCCTCTAATAATGGCCAAATGCATATTAGGGAAGCCAGCCAAGGCAAGCTCCTGCAAAACCAACAGCTCCGAAGAACACCACTTCCCGGAACCCACAATGCAATGCTCTCCCTCTCCATATCTCCTTTTTGTGCTGGCCACAGTCCTCAGGTGGGCCATCCATGCTGAGTACCACAGTGATTCAGTTTAGCTGGTGTTAAGTTGACCACCCATCTTTAATCCATAGCACCCTGAGTCTACAATCAGGGAAGTCGAAGCACAAGCTAAGAATGTCCAGTCCATTTTTCACTGCTCCTATCTCTCACCACCTCTAGAGCAGACCTAGACCCCTGAAACTCTCTCTGACCTATAATTCTCTAAAGACCCAGTGTTGGGGAGATCCAGGTATGAGTATGAATTCTTTGGTTCGTCTCACTCTGGCCCTGCCAAGTCTCATTGTTTTTTGTGGCTCCCTTGATGCTCATAAAAAGGGAAGTGTTCTTCTGTTATCTTAGTCTCTGGGCCATGTCCCAATGGGAGAACCACTCAGCTCAGCCAGCACTGAAGGTGGCTAGGGTGATCACCAAGATGTACTGATCTGCCATATTCCACTGTATTGTACTGACTTATTTTAGTGTAAATCTCAGCTTTGTGCATTTCACAAAATGCAAAGGAGCAGAGCCCATGAATGGGGGAACAGTTTCCTTTTGTTCTTTTCAGACTGGACTGTGTTCTGGTGGGAGAACTGCTCCTACCAGAACAGTTTGGTAGACACTAAGGGCAGTAGCAGCTAGGGTGAGCCTTCATCTCTGGCTGCCCCTGTGATTATTCCCCTCCCCAAATTTTGCCTATTTTACAAAATGGGTTTGCCTCTAGACCTGTGTTGGGAACAGAGCCTGTGAACAGGGAAGCATCACTATTGTCTCAAACCAAAGGCCATGTCCCATTGCAAGTATGGCTCAGCATTCCAACATTGAGGCTGATGCAGGCTGGGTTGAGCACCAAGCTGTGGTCACCACCTGACTTCTTCCCTCATGTTGTGCATTTCACAGACTAGCATGGTCTCCAAACCTGCTCTGGCAGCAGTACCCAGAGTACGGGCTGACTTTGCCTCTTATTGTAGCTTCCCTTTTTTCTGTATTTCATCTGTTCACTATCCCACTTAAATTGTATTTCAGTGGTTGGTTTCCCTACAGCTTCAAGTAGCCTTGTACTGACTAGTCTTAGTGCAAAACCCAGAGAAAGCTGTAAGTGCTACATCTTTTACTTTGCTATGATGAATTTCCCATTGAGTGTATTGTTAACCTCAGGAGTTTGGTTTATTTTTTAAAACTGCACCCATCTCTTTGTTAAATTACTCTGTTAGAATATTGCAACAGTAACGTTTCTTTCTTTTCTTCAAGTTCATGTATTTTCATTAAAACATCTGTTTCCCATTTTCTATCTGGGAATTCTTCCACACTGATAAATACTTGGTCAGGTTTTGGCAACTTATTTTTAATATTAGGTGAGGATATGGTTTCCTGAAGGCTCACAATGCTTATTGGCATACAGTATCATCTAATTATTTAAGAATTTAGTGTTTATTACAATCCTTATAATCTGGCCTTGTTTGTGCCTTTCTTTACAGAAATTATTTCCCAGACTGTCTATATTCTCTTAGCCTGTAGTTCCTTCCACAGTTTCAGCACTGTACCACATCCAGATTTGCCAGAGGTCTGCTACTGCTTTATTCTCACCTTTTAATATTAGAGGACAATCCAAGACTAGGCTCATACCACATACACTGTTGCTGAATTATTCAGAAAGAAGTAAGAAAGTACCTAGAAAGAGTAATCTGGCCAGGGATTTAGCTCAGTGGCTTAAGCACCTGCCTGGCAAGCACAAGGTCATGAGTTCGATCCCCAGTACAAAAAAAAAAAGAAGAGTAATCTGACCCCACAATCTTTTCCTTAAAGCTAAGATAGACTCAGATGCCACACAATTAGTTGATGGCCTGCGGCCATCTACTACAGGATTCTTCCTCAGTTTGGACAGCATCATTTCAGAGTCCTATTATACTATCTGTGGCCCCCAATGCCCCCATGTTGATCCAATAGCCTACCAAACCCAACAAACCACTGAGGCAGGACCAAGGCCCCCACTCCTATGGGATGCCCTATTTCTCAGGTGGAGTTATATGTCAAGAATGCTGCAACTAGACACAGGAGATGCTATGTGGAATATAAGCCAGATAGCCTGAGGCTATATATCTTTTCTTGACACTGGAGCTGTACCTGAGGTCCATCTATAGGTAGTGCTCATTCAAAAGGGTCATCAGGATCTGCCTACTGTTAAATTTCATCAGCCTACCTCTGAATTCCAGGCGAGAGTCTTGTGACTACTACCACGTTCTATCTCCAGCACATAGGGTACTGTACTGCATTACGCTGCCCGATGTTGAGGTGGTATTGGTGGAGGCAGTTTCTTGGTCACCTAGTCTTATACTAAGCTGGAAAATGCTTGAGTTTCACAGCAGCAAAGACCTATACATAGGAATGCATGAGTGCCCTTGCCATAGCTGGTAGTGTTGTAAGCCAAAACCTGAGTCCATTTCAGTGGGGTGCAGACCACTGCCTTCTTCCAGAGAAGTTCTAGAGTTCTATTTGTAAGTGCTGGTCTACTGATATCTAGGCTTCCCAAGTTGGGACTGGGTGGTGGAGACAATAACAAGACTGGTACTACAGTGGATTGCAACTGATTCTCACAGCCACAGAAGTCTGCACAGTCTTGGAGGAGGGCATGTATAAACCGGGTCACTCCAATGCTGGAAATGATGCAAGTGAAACTTGAGACTGTCCCACCTGTGCTCAGATTTCTGTTGGTAGCTGAGGCAGCCTAGTGCAGTGAGAGCAAAACTTCTAGAACTTTCAATGATAATAAACAGCCCACTGGGGTATGAATGCCATAGGTTTGCCACCACTAGTCTAGAGATGCAATATATGAACACTACCCCGTATATTGCATCTTTGGTTTCTACTGAGTCTTGGGCTTCATCACATTAAGCCTATCACTGGGCTCCAAAATAAAGTTCTGTGTAGCTCTCATATCCTGCTCAATACCTAGTGGATTCTTGGTCCCCACTCTGTCACCAGACATTAGAGCACAGGTGACACATGCTGTTAGGCACCTGGATTAACACAGTTCCAGTGTCTCAGCCCACTGGTATTTGCCTGGTGGTAGGGATCATGGAGCTTTTCCCAGCGCTGCGTTTTACTATGGCATGGTGAAATTGATCTGCAATCTCATGATTAATCTCTGTATTTAATTCTCTCTCCCCCCCCCTCAAATGGTAGATACCATTCACAACACCTAGACTGTTCCAAGTTGGGGCAGGATGGCGACATGGGCAACTCTTTCCCTCCTGCTTCTGCAATGTATCTTATCATTTGACCTACTAAAAGCAGGCTCTGTCATCTCACATCTGACTTCCTTGGCTCTTGTGAAGGTAGTTTGATGCATGAATAGCTGTTCAACTTGGTGTGTCTGTGGGGAGAAATGACTGGAGGATCTTACTCAGCTGTCACTTTGCTTTATCCCTTCTTTTTTTCTTTTTCCCAAGAGTCCATTTTATGACATTTCTTATTTTTGAAATACATTTATTAGTACATGTTTGCAGTAGATAATTCTATTTTTCTCTTTCTCCTCCACCCCAGCTCTTTGCCAGCATCAGATCCATTTATTTATGAGTTCTTATAAAGTTAATCATAATACTTACAGATTAGCAAGTGTACTAATAGGCCAAAAATATGAAATATATGACAATTATACTAAATAAAGTATACTGTTAGATACATTGCCCATATGGGATTATTGGATTATCATCTCTCTGTGTCTGTCTCTGTCTCTCTGTCTCTCTCTCTCTTTCATTATCTGTATTTTATATTGCACTTTATTTATATATTGAGTTCCTCATATAAGAGGAAAGATGTGAGATTTAAACTATATGTTTGATTTACTTCTCCTAACAATATGTTCTCAAGATGTATCTATTTTCCTTAAAATGAATCATTTATCCTTCTTGTGGCAGAGTAGTACTCCATTGTATATAAATATCATATTTTCTTTATCCATTCATCTGTTGGTGGACATACAGGTTGCTTCCAAGATTTTGCTATTATGAATTGTTGTGTTATAAACAATTCCATGCCTTATTAATTTCTCTTTTAACTAAAACATTACCTTTCATAAAACTACCTTTCTTAGCATTTGTTCTGTTTGTTAATCCCTGGAGAACATAGATCAGTTTGTTAGTGCTTCCACAAGGAAAAAGCATCTCACTATCATTGGAAATGTTAGGATTAAAAAAAGCCTATTTATTTTTTCAATATTTTCCCCTTTTTAATCAGATCACAGGAATTTTTAACTAGAAATGCTTCCATGATGACACACATATTCAGATTTTACATGTCAAAACATTTCAAAGAATAAAACAGGCAAAACATTAGAGGCTGAAAATGTCACGTAGAAATGATATAGAAAGTTGCAATAGAGCTTTGTCATTGTTGAGCCCTAGTTTCGACAATCATTAATTTGCTATTAATAAATCTTACTGTTAGGAAGACTCACTTCATCAGCTGTAGAAAGAGTTTGTTCTTTAGACAACCACCGCTTTAAGCGGTCTGTCAAATTGATTCAGACATCCAAGGTAAGAAGAGATGTAATTAAATCTTTTCAATAGACTGGCTAAGCACTTATCTGCTGGCACTGATAGATACAATGGGAGTGTCTAAATTTTCATTATCCTTTCCTTTAATATTATAAAAATGATCTTTAATGCCTACCAACCCATAGCAGAATTGGTGTTACATGGTAATGTTAAACTACTTCTCAGATATATGAATAAAGAAAACTCAACTCAGAAAATTCATCTGGTTAGTTTTCCTAACATGATGTATGACACATTACATAATCACATTGGTACAGTATTGCCTTGTATTTTGGGTTATTATGCAATAGGAATGACAAAGATTAGGTTTTCCATCAAAGTAACTGTAAATTGTTGTCCCTCCTTTTTTTGACCAAGCATCAAAAATTAATGGAAGTGGGAACTTCAGTTCAGTTCTGCAGGAGAACTTGCAGCAGGAGGAGAATATTCTATTTCAGGCAAAAAACTCACTCAGGTAGTATCAGATTTACTTGGTGTTCTGTCTTTCACCCTGTGTTTAGATAATCTACCTTCTGTGGCCTGGAAACTCACCTGGAAGCAAGTGCCATCTCTCCTCACTTGCTCCCTGTTTCTCTTTTGTCCATGACACTCTTAGTTTTCTACAGCTCTGTTATAAGTCCTTGACCTTCCTGCTTTAGTGAGAAATGAATAAATTTTGGGACTATGAATCTTGCTGTAAATGTATGGGAACAACTAGACTGAACACAGGTTAAGGTTATCTTGCTGCCTGCCCTGCTTTTTTTGTGACCTTTCATGAAATGCAAAAGTAAACACATTATCCCTTAGCCTTGGAGCAACTTTAAATACCAGATTCATGGCAAAATCCAACAATAAAACAGTGTTCTCTTTCTTAAATCAGCAATTTTACCTTGAGGAAAATGGTCTTTTCAGTTATGTGCAAAAGCTTTTATACCATGAATGGAAATGTATCTCAAAATGCCAGCAATGCCCCCAAATGATGGATTCTGTACTTACTCAATTCCACTGATTATCTTGTAGTGTTGCATAGCCTCTGTGCTTCTAAAACATATTCGGAGACTGCTACTGAAATGCAACATTTGCCTTTGAGATTTACTGATGGGATTGTAAAGACCTACTCTAATGTGTGGAGCAAGGAAATCATTGGCTTCTATAACTAGAATAGATTGTGTGCTTATAGTGGTATGCAATTTTGGTGAACCAAAGAATTTGAAACATGGATCTAACTGCACCAGAGTCTTCCAAACTGGTTGGAAAGGCAAAGTATATACAAATAGAAAAGCAATAAAATTTTACAAAATAACAAATGGAATCACATATATGACAAATATTGTATCAGTCATTGCAACTAACAACCAAAAAATGTCAGTGGCTTACAAGAAGAAACATGTATTATTTGTGATGCAGGTGAAATTTAGCTAATACATGCTAAACTCAGCTGGGCTTAATTCTAGGTCCAGGTTTGATAAATGCTTATTCTACTTGCTGTCAGGCTTAGAATGCTGGATGATCTGGACATGTTTTTCTTAAGGTGGCAGAAGTCACAAGCTCCCAGAAAAGAGGACTTAATGACTAGTCTTTAGGTAGCATACATTCATATGCTCCAGGATAATAGTGACTAGAATCAATCACATTGCCAAGTTCAGTGTTGGTGGGACATAGAAATATACTGCTTATATAAGGTAAGATTGAGAGTTAGTGAATATTTACTGAAACATATCCTAATCTAGTACAACAATATTCATTCTCAATGTAGAAGTAACAGAATATTAGAAGAATCAACATGATAGATGAGTGAGAAAATTATTTCTGAGAGATCTAGGAACTGCAGATACATTCTTGGCAGTCATGGTTACAATCTAGGACTTGAAAATGTCTATAAAATTTTTCAGCTTTTTTTCACTTAGCAAAAAGATAAACTACAGTTTTCTTGTCATCAAAGAAAATCTTCAAAATACCGTAAGTTCTCTGAACTAGAACTTATGGAAAAAAGAAACCTATTCTGCCATCATAAAATTAGTGTTTAGGATATTTTAGTGATATTTTTATAGAAAAATTTTCTGGTTCCTTAAACAGCTAGAGTGCTGCCTTAGGAGACCTAAGAAATGGTTGCATCCAACCTCCAACCTTCACCCATCCTGGCCTAAAATTTGTGGCCTTCTCACTGCCACTGTGGCTCTCAAAGTCAGTCCTCCCTGTATTTTTTATCACTTAATACAGCCTGAATGACACACGTGTGGATGGTTATACAAGAGAATATTTATCTGGTATTATATTATACAGTTAGCTTGTCTTCATTTACCCTGTTCTTTGAGGAATAGTTTATAAATCTCCAGATTAGAGTTTAGAGTAGTTATATGTGAAGGCAGAAGTGTGGAGAAGACTCTCATCTTTTTCTGAAAATAGCTGTAATAGGATTAATTCATCTGGATGACAAAGATTCATTAACAGAAGGTCTAAATATAGAATTGGAACACGAATGTCTGAAATGTTATTCACTGTAATAAGCTAACTATATCTCTCTATGACATTGAGAAAGACATATTTTTCTATTGCATAGTTTCTTTACCTGTAAAAGAAAGGATGAATAATATGGAATTTGGAATTTTAGTGCTGAAATTATGGTACTTGCAAACTGTAATACTTAATATTATAAGATTAACATACATATGTAGAACATAGAAACTAACATGACCCAGTAGGAAAAAAAATTAAACAAAATCACATATCTACCATGCAAGATAGAAGCACAATACACAGAATAAGGGAGTTCAAGAAAAAAAGTTTAACGCAGAGGACCAAAGTCTCAAGATGAGACCATGTAACCCATCATCCCAGCTGGACTATACAGCAATGGCTTGACCTCTGAGGTGTAGCCTGCTGAAAGAGGAGTGCTGGTTTCAGTATCACAGGCAAAAAACGTTGGATAATAGAACTTTGCAGGTAACAGTATTCACTGCATACATTGCTAGTTCACAGCTTTAGAATTATGCTTTAAGTCCCTGTTTGTAAATATCATTGATAATATTTCTTTTTCATCTTTTTAAAAAAATCATCATGCATTGTAAGATATTCTCTTTTTGGTTATTAATTTTTAATTTTATATGTACCTTTTAGATACACATAATGATCACATTTATCATATGGAAAATGTACGTGTACATAATATTCTTCTTTTTTCCCCAATTCCTTCACCTCTCTTCAACCCTTCTTTTCTTTCTTTACCTCCTTATAAACAAAAGCTTTGCTTTCTTTATTTTAATGCTTATATGTTCTTTATTTAAAATTTTATTTAAAGACAAAAAACAGAATAAAGGGTAGTAACAATACAGAATTCCAAAGGAAAAAAGAAAAGAACAAAAAACACTAAGAAATCACTAGTTGATAAATTACATACTGTCATCTTGGAAATAGTTGCTTAAGTTCCAAAATTAAAGCACACAAAGTGGACATTCAAACACTGAGACTGTTAACAGTTCTGCTCAATGATCTAACAAAAATGGTAATATGGTCATCCATCTGACACACTTAAACATACATGCAGTTATATCCTTTAGAGCACTTTCTTTTCCTCTCTTTTTTACAATAGCAATTACACATTTTGGGTTTTATTACTCCTATGGTTCTTATTACTTTTTACACTAGAGACACAATGTGATATTTATAAATATGATTCTTATTTATTTCACTAATGAGGATAGTCTCCAGTTGTCTCCATTTCCCTATAAAGGCCTCAAGATCTTCCTTCTTCATAGCTGAGTAATATTCCATTGTATAAAATACCACATCTTTTTCATCTAGTCTGAGGTTGATGAGCATCTTGGTTGTTTCCAAGATTTAGCTATTACAAATTGTGCTGCTATGAACATGGGTGCACATATATTACTGTGATATGACCTTTTCTGTCTTTCTGGGAAAATACCCAGGAGGGGAATAGCTGGGTTGAATGGAACTTCCAATCCTAGTCTTCTGATAATTCTCTGTACTGATTTCCATAGTGGTTGCACCAGTCTACTCTCCCACCAACAGTGGAGCACCAACATTTGTTATCAGTTGATTTCTTGATGGCAGCTATTCTTTCCGGAGTGAGATGATATCTCAGTGTTGTTTTAATTTGCATTTCTCGAATAACCAGTGATGGTGAACATTTCTTCATGTATTTATTTGCCATTTGTATATCTTCATTGGAGAACTGAGTGTTCATCTCTGATGCCCATTTTTGGAGAGGGTCTTTGAATTTGGAGGTCTTGATGTTTTTCAATTCTTTATGTTTTTGATGTAAGTCCTTTGTCTGAGGGGTTGCTAGCTAAAATTCTTTCCCATTCTGTGAGTTTTCTTTTCATTCTGCTGGTTCTTTTGAAGTGCAGAAACTTTTCAATAATATGAGATCCCAGTTGTTGATTCTCTAAAGCGTTTCCCTGCAGTTTGCATTTTGTTCATGAATTTTCTGCCTACCCCTATGTCTCCAATACTTCTACCTACCCTATCTTCCAGTAGATTTAGTGTTTCTGTTTTAATGTTTAGGTCTTTGATCCATTTAGACTTTAGTTTTCTGCATGGTGATAGGCATGGATCTAGTTTCAATCTTCTGCATGTGGAGAGCCAATTTTTCCAACACCATTTATTAAAGAGGCTATTCTTCTTTCAGTGAACATGTTTAGCCCCTTCATCAAATATCAGGTGGCTGAGTGTCTTTGTACTTATACCTTCATCTTCTAATCTGTTCCATTGATCCTCAGGTCTATTTCTTTGTCAGTACCATGCTGATTTTATCACAGTGGCTTGGTAGTAGAGTTTCAAGTCAGGAATTGAGATGCCTCCTGCCTTGCCTTTATTGCCCAGAATTGCCTTTGCTATTCTAGGTTTCTTCTGGTTCCAAATGAATTTTAGGAGTATTTTCTCTAGATCTGTGAGGTATGTCAATGGTATTTTGATTGGGATTGCATTAAATCTGTGTAACAGTTTTGGGATTATGGCCATTTTCATAATGTTGGTTCTTCCTAGCCAAGAGCAAGGAATATCTTTCCATTTTCTAATATCCTCTTTAATCTCCTTTTTTAGCATAGTATAATTTTCAGCATATAGGTTTTTTTATATTCTTAGATAGGTTGATTCCTAAGCATTTCATTTTTTAGATGTTATTATGAAGGGCGATATTTCCATAATTTCTCTCTCAGTGAGTTTCTTGTTTGTGTACAGGAATGCTATTGATCTTTGCGTGCTGACTTTGTAGCCAGCTAAACTGCTGAATTTGTTTATTACCTCTAGCAGTCTTTTAATGGAGTTTTTGGGGTCTTCTATATAGAGTATCATGTCATCTGCAAATAGTGATAATTTAACTTCTTCCTTTCCTATCTTTATTCCTTTTATTTCTCTCTCTTGTCCTATTGCCCTGGCTAGTGTTTCCAGAACTATATTGAATAGGAGTGGTGATAGTGGACATCCTTGTCTTGTTCCTGATTTTAAAGTGAAAGCTTTCAGTTTTTGTCCATTTCGTGTAACATTGGCTGTTGGTTTGTCATGGATGGCCTTTATAAGTTTGAAGTAGACACTGTGTATTTTGAGTTTCTGAAGGGTTTTTATCATGAATATGTGTTGGACTTTATTGAAAGCTTTTTCTGTATCTATTGAGATGACCATGTGGTTTTTGTTTTTGGCTTTGTTGATGTGGTGTATCACATTTATTGATTTACATATGTTAAACCATCCCTAATTCCTGGAATGAACTTCACTTGGTCATGATGTATAATCTTCTTGATGATTTGTTGCATTGTATTTGCCAGTATTTTATTGAGAATCTTTGCATCAGTGTTCATTAGTGAGACTGGCCTATAGTTCTCCTTTTTGGTTGGGTCTTTGTCTGGTTTTGGTATCAGAGTACTACTTGCCTTCAAGAATGAGTTAGGAAGGATTGCCTTCTTTTCAATTTAACTGAAGAGTTTAAGGAGTATTGGCATCAAGTCTTCTCTAAATTTCTTGTAGAATGTAGCCATGAATCCATCAGGATCTGGGATTTTCTTTGTTGCTAAGTTTTTTATTATGTTTTCAATTTCAATAGCTGATACTGGGTTATTCAAAATTGCTATATCTTCTTGGTTGAGCTTTGGTAGTTCATATGTTTCTAGAAATCTGTCCATTTCCTCTGTGTTTTCCCCTCTATTTGAGTAGAGATTTTCAAAGTAGGTATTCATGATCTTTTGAATTTTCATGGGATCTGTAGTAATTTCCCCTTTTCAGTCCTTATAGCATGAATTTGTGTTTTTTCTTATTTTTCTTTATAAGGTTAGCTACAGGTTTGTTAATTTTTGTTTATTCTCTCAAAAAACCAAGTTTTTGAATCATTAATTCTTTGTATTTTGTTAGCTTCAATTCCATTGATTTCTGCTCTAATCTTTACAATTTCTTCTCTTCTATGAGCTTTGGGTTTAACTTGGTCTTCTTTTTCTAGAAGCTTGAGATGAAGCATTAGATTGTTTATTTATGCTCCTTCTGTTTTCTTGATATGACAATTTATTGCTATAAATTTCCCTCTTAAGACCACTTTCGTTGTATCTCACAGATTACAATAGGTTGTTTCTGCATTTTCATTGAATTATAGGTATTGCTTTATTTCTTCTTTAATTTTGTCTGTAGCCCACTGATTGTTCAAAAGCTTGTTATTTAATTTCCATGTATTTATGCAGGTTTTACAATTTGTTTTGTCATTAATTTCCGGTTTCACTGTGCTATGGTCAGTTAGTATGCA
>PVJX010010602.1:0-56382 GCA_004027295.1 Dolichotis patagonum
TATGGAAGATTCTATCCCTTTGAAAGATCAGGAAACTGATGCTCCACAAGATTTGTAACTTGAGGGAGGCAGGGATTTAGCTCAGTGGCATAAGTACCTGCCTTGCAAGCACGCAGTCATGGGTTCGATCCCCAATAACAAAAAAAAAAAAAAAGATTTGTAACTTGGCTGAGGTCATATACCTGCTAGGTGGCAGAGTCAGAATTTATTTAGATCTAGGACTGTTGGACTTCACAGTATCACACTAGCCTGTCACACTGGGAACTCTGATGGTTTTAATAAGAAAGGGTAAAAATGTATGTGTGGCTACATGAATGTGTATTGATCGCTGTACAATTTTGTTGTTGTTGTGAGTTAAAGTTTTTATTATGGTAAAATAAAGTACATATAACACAAAAATTGCCATTATGACCATTTTAAAATGTATCATTTGGTAGCATTTAAGTACATTTGCATTGTTGGCAACTATTACCACCAGCCAATCCTCAGAACTCCTTTCATCTTCCCCAACTAAAATTCTATGTTTATATAACATTAACTCCTCATCCCTCCTTACTCCTTCCAAATATTTTCATAAAGTTTGATGCATATGAAATGTTAGGTGTATTAGAGAGTTTAGGCTCTAACTTCAACTATTTATTCTTCTTTCCATCCAGAGCTTTCATAAACAGAAAGACTAGACCTAAGACTCGCTGGTCAACTGTGGAGCAAAGTACATACTTTGCTGATAGATGAGCAGGGTTTCTAGAAAACTGTGTTTGGAGGATGAGACCTAGAACTGAAGCCCGTTGGAGTATTGTGCTCCCTCACAGAATCTAGTCTCTGGGGACCACATGTCTACTCACATAGTAGCCACACAGAACTGCACGCTGCCCTCTCTTCCAATTGCCAAGGGCAGAATAAGGAGAGGGAGACCTTTTAGTCCTCCTCCTAGAGCACACGGGACATGAAAGGGAGCTCCCAGGCTGCTGACAGCCAGCAGGCCCAACGGAGCCCCAGGCTGGCCACCTGCGACCCAAGATACATTGTGCAGTAGGCACGGCCTAGGCAAGGCCAGGTGTCCCGTCCCTGGTACAAGAAAGACAGCAGGAGTCCTCATTCCATATTCCCTCTTGTGACAAGAACAGCACATCCTGTCCTTTTTGGAAACATGAACAAGGAGGATAAATATTCTTAAGCATGTGAGTTATTCCATGGGTATAACTAAAAACCAGAAATAAACAAGAGGCTTTGAGCCAAGATAAGGTCACAGGGACAATCTTGAGAGCCACACAAACTTCATGCCCATAGAATTTTGGGGCCTTAAAAGTGTCTACCCACAAACAAGCGGCACCATGTTCTGGAGCACTGAATTTCTCTTAGTTTGTGTTTTGTGAAAGTCTGTATATGTTTTGTCATTACCTTTTTTTTTGGTGGTGCTGGTGGTTGGTATTGTTACCAGAGGGCTCATGCATACTAGGCAAGGACTGTACCACTTAGCTACATCTCTAGCTCTTCGTATTTGGAGAAAGGATCTGACCAAGATGCTCAAAGTGGCCCCCAACTTGTAATCCTTGTGCCTCAGCCTCCCAAGTAGATGCAATCACAGGCCCTTATTTTCTTCAGTGCAACATAGCACAGTAAAGTACTGTCCTCTTTTGAACAAAAGGTACCAAATCCATTATTTTACTCTTTAGTGTGCCCTAATTTTGCACAATCTGCAAATGAATGTCAACACATGAACTACAACACATGTTGTAGTTACTATAAAGTTATAGTAGCTAAGGGGATTTTCTACTTTTTGAACTTTATCTGCATAGTGATACGATGTTCTATGGTAAGTACACAATTAGATTGTTCCTATGACCAGCTTGATAGTCAAGTTTACTTTTCCAATGTACAAAGTGTTACTGACCTCCATTAATTAAAATTGGTAACACTACTAACTCCATGGGTTTTCTTTTTTCAGAATGTACTTCAAAGCATATGGTACGCAGCCTTTCCAGACCAGTTTCTTTCCATTAATAATATACAAGTAAGTCTTCTCCACATTTTCTTATGGTTTTATAGCTCATTTTTAAGTAAGTAAATCATATTTGATTATCTGGATATACTGCAGTTCATTTGTCCATCTAACTGTTGTAGTATGTCTTAGTTTCTTCTAATTTTTGACAATTATAGATAAAATTGCTGTAAATATTTGTGTGTAGGCTCTTTTGTGAAAATGATTTCAATTCCTTTGAAAAAATAGCGAAGGATAACATTGCTGTGTTAAATGGTAAGAGTTTTGTAAGAAACTGCCGAAGTACCTTCCAAAGTAGCTGCACTGTTTTGCATTGCCATCAGGAATGAATGAACGTCCTAGATGGCAGTTTTAACAGATCAGTGCAATGCTTGCTGTGTCTCCTTATGTAATGGTAGTGGCCAAAGTGGTTGACCCCTGACTACCAAAGAGAAACGTATGTCTGGTATGGAGGAGATCCCTTAGGACTTCTCTCAGTATTTTGATTCCTCAGTATTTTGATTATTAAGGTCAACGGAAAACTACAACAGCCCAATCTACTCAGAACCACTAACAAGGCCCTTTCAGGAATGAAGATTTGGGTTATCACAGGGTGATAAGTAAAAACACTGACCAGCTAAGGTGCTCTCTGAAGGCAAATGGAATACAAAATGTTTATTACAAAAGGATAGTTATAAATACTTCCTATTGGCTATGACTATATGACTGATCATAGAAACAGGAACTGGAACTAATTATTTCATGATTATTTCTTCCTTATGTTACTATAAGTGTGTGTTTATACAATCTTGGCTTTTTCCTCCTTACTTCCTTACTGTGTAACATGGGATGTATTGGTTTTATGTCCTAGTACAATGTAATACTTCAGTTCATGAATGCTTCTGCTTGCTAACAATTTGATTCACAAACAAAAGCATTCTAGCACAGAGATGATGAGGTCTTCAGTTATAATAATGGATTCATCTATTTCTCTTTACAGTTTTATTAGGTTTTGCCTAATGCTTTTTAATGCTCTCTTGTTAAGTACACACACACATTAAGGATGTTAGTCTTCTTGGAGAACTGACACTTGTATTCTTATGTAATTCCACTGTTTATACCTGATAAGTTGTCTTGCTTGGAAGTCTGTGCTATCTGGAATTAATGTAGCTGCTCCTGCTTTTTTGGATTAGTGTTAGTATAGTATAGCTTTTTTCATCCATTTACTTTTAATCTGTATATGTCATAATATTTAAAGTGATTTTGTTATACACAATATGTAATGAGTGTGTGGCTCTTGTATTTTTATCCGTTTTGAGGATCTCTTTTAAATGGTGTATTTAAACCACTGATGTTCAAATTTTATTGATAGCATTCAATCTACCATATGTTTCTGTTTTCTATTTATTCACTTATTTTATGTTCCATTATTTTTCTGACTTTTGTAACTTTAACTGAGCATGATTCTGGAGATTTAGGTCAAGGTGTAGGCGCCTGCCTGGCAAGTGCAAGGTCATAAGTTCAATCCCCGATACCAAAAAACAAACAAAACAAAACATTTAACTAAGCATTTTATATGATTCTATTTTATCTCTTTCATTAGCACATATTATTCTTCCTATTTTTTAAACTTTGTTGTTTGATTGCTGTTATGGTTTGTGTTCCTGTGACCCCACCCTAAGCTCCATACAATCATGGACCTGACCAAATCTAGAAGTTGTGATTGATCCATTGTCTAGAACTCCGATTGGTGGTATGAGTGTTACACCCGCCTAGGGGTGGAGCCAGCATATGATGCATGGTAGCAGGGAGTTATGTCTGTCTCTGTTTTGCCTGTTGTTGGAGCCTTGCTGTTTCTGGGGGGCATGAATGGCTGCCCCGCAATACCACCCTGTGTTGGAGCCAACTGAGTATGGCCAGCTGAGTAAACTGTAAGAAATAAACCTTTCCTTCCTTCATATTGGGCATCTATTATTTTGTCTCAGCAATGAGAGCAAAGTATATATATTTAAAAACAATCTAAGTGAACTTTCAAATAACATTATACTGATTCATAGATAGTACAAGTACCTTAAAGGAACAAAATGATCCTAATTTCTATTTCTTTTCTTTCATATCATTGCTGTCATTAATTTTACCTACCCATAAGTAAATATAGATAAGTAAAATACATTGTGAATATGATTTTTTAACAAATTCTTCCAGATCAACTAAAGACAAAAAATAAATATTGTTATCTTGATAGAGTCTTTCTTCTATGGCCTTACTTTCTTTATGTAGGTCTGAGCTTCTGAAATAACTTTCCTTTTCTCTGAAGAACTTCTTTTAAAATTCTTGCAATGTAGGTACACTGGCAATAAATTCTCTCAAGTGTTTGTTTGAGAAAGTCTTTATTCGTCTTTTAGTTTTGAAGAATAAGTTCATAGGGCACAGAACTTTAGCACCCAGTGTTTTTTCTCCTGCCAAACTTTATAAATATTTCATTCCATTCTTCTTGCTGCATGGGAGTCAGAGGTAATTCTTATCTTAGTTCCTCTATAGATGTGGTGCTTTTCCCCTATGGCTTCTTTCAGGATTTTTCCTTTATTTCTGATTTTTCTTTTCTTGAGGCAGGGTCTCAGTGTTTAGTGCAGGCTGGCCTTGAACCTAGGGCAATCAGCCTGCTTTAGCCTCTGCTGTGCTGGGATCACAAGCATGTGCCACCCCGCCCATCTCTGATTTTTCTAAATTCTGCAGATGTTATATCTAGTTATGATTTTTTGTTTACTCATTTGCATGTTTCTACTTTGTGCTCTCTGAGCTTCCTGAACCTGTGGCTTGGTGTCTGACATCAATTTGAGAAATTCTCAGTCATAATTATTTGCATTTCTTCTGAAAGGAGAATATTCATAAGCCCAGAGTTTCTTTCTTTAGTGGTGTATAGTGTCTTAGTCACTTGTCTCATCACTGGCACAAAATATCCAACACCTGTAACTAAAAGGAGAAGTTTATTTTGGCTCACATTTAAGTCCCTAGGCTGACTCCAAGGCAGGAGTGACATGGCAGAGGATTGCTGCTAATGACAGGTAATAAGCAGGAACCAAAGCATCAAGGAAGGAGCTGAGAAGGCAGATATACTCATCTGGGTCACACTGACAGTGAACTCCTTCTTCTGACCAGATCCCACTACCTAACAGCAAGGCAGCCTTACTGTGCCATAAAGCAATCGCTCTTCCAAAGCCCTACTTGTGAGGGCATGAGATTTAGGGCAGGAGAGAATCCAGACATACACCATAACATTCTATACTGGTTCTCAAAGGACTCATATGTATCTCTTTATGCAAAATGCATTTAAGTCATCGCTAAAGGTTGCCAAAGTTTTAACAGTTCCAGCATTGCTGAAAAGTCCAAGTTCAAAGTTTCCTCTAAGACTTAAACTGTTAGCTCTGTAAATATCAAGAAGTTAAATACTGCCAACATACAATGGCATAAGATAAACAACCCGATTTCAAAAGGAAGAAAGAGGGGGATATAAATCAGTGGAATCAAAACAAGACCAAAATCCAGCAGGGCAAACTTTTATGCCTATATCTCCATGTCCAGCACTGTGGCAAGATATAAATTCCAGAAAACTTGGGCAGCCCCTCCCCTACAGCATTCCAGTGGTTATAGCCCTCATGGTCTCTTGTGGTGGATTTGTTCATTTCTTATGGCTTTCCTAAGATGGTCCACATTCCTAACTGTTCCAACTTCCTGGGGTCTCCACTGCACTTTCACTCTCACATTTTTGTATATTTCTGTCTTAGGGACACACTGCCTGGCCTCACTGGCCTTCTTTTGAAATTTGGATGAAAGCCTCACTGACCCCATAAGTCTTGCCTTCTGTATGCCTGTAAAACCAGCACCACAGTGGTAATAGCAAAATCTGCTGTCAGCTTGAGCAACAAACAGGCCCCTTTGAATTGCAGCTGCAGAGGCCTCTGAGCTCACCTGGATGGCTGAGCACTGTGAACTGAATCTCAGAGAAGAAATTCTCTAGGCAGTCATTCTGCAGCACTGTCCTCTGGAGTTCTTCTCTCAAAGCAATGTCTTTTACTTTTGCAATTTTGAACCTTCAAATGGTGCTGGCTCAAGGCATCTTTTATATTGTCCCAATACAAAGTATTTGGCTTCTCTTTAATACTTATCTTTTCAGCAGCCAAGCTCTCCTCTGTTCCAACTTTACAGATCCCAACTTCACCAGAGTTTCCTTTCTGGTGAAACTCAAAACTTTAAAAATCACTCAGGGTCTCACTCTTGATTTCCAGTGTAGGGAGAGTTAAAACCCCCAGTGTTACCCCTGCCATAACCTGAATGTTAGGCTTGTCTAGTGTTAGTCCACTTTGCTTAATTTCAGCTTCCTGCAACATCTCAGGACATGAGAAATATAAGACAAATTCTCTGTCAGAGCATAACACACATGGCCTGAGTCCAGTGCCAATGAATTACTTGTTCCAAACTGAAACTTCCTGAACCTGGTCTTCACCATCTACATTTTTATCAGCATTCTAGTCTTCTGAGCTCAATCAGAATATTCATCAAACTTCACTTACAGAGTTCTAGGGCTGCTTCTTCAGTCAGTACTCTTCCCACAAATCAGTTCCAAAGGCTTCTGAATCACATGGTCAGGTAAAGTCCTAGCAACAACCCGACTCCTTGTACCAAACTGTTTTAGTCACTTTCCTCATCACTGCTCCAAAGCAAGATGGGATGACAGAGGAGCATGGCAGAGGAGAGGCCCTCAAGGCATGGTAGATAGGAAGCAGAGTCAAGTGAGAAAATGAGAAGGGAGATAAACCCTACTGGGTCATGTCCACAGTGACTCACTTCTTGTGATCACAATGTATCACCTAACAGCAAGTCAGCTATACTGCCTCCATAATCTAATCACCATTTCAAAGCCCTGCCTATGAGGACATGACACTTTAGAGGGACAGCCAGATCTACACCATAATATATAGTTTATAAAGAGTTTATCACATGCATTTTTCACTTCTGCTTTAATCTTTAGTATTAATTTGGTTCTTTCTTAGACTTTTCATCTCCTTGCTTACCTTGACCCTCTATTCTTGCATACTTGTCAACTTTACCCCTCACATTCCTTAGCATATTAGTAATTGCTGTTTTAAATTCCTGTTTGATAATTCCATCATTCTTGCCATATTTAAGTCCAGTTCTCATGCTTGCTTTGTCTCTTTGTATTGTTTGTTGCTGCCATTTAGTCTGTCTTGATTTTTTTCCTAGAAGTTGTACATGATGTTCTAGGTAAAAGAAACTCCTGTCAATAGGCCTTTAGCAATTTAGTGGTATTGTGTGGGATTGGGGAAATGTTCTATGGTAATATGGTTAGAACTGTGGTCAATCTTGTTGTTAGCCTATGCCTCAAAACTGAATTTCACACATGTTTTTGAGTCCTTCTCCTCAACAAGTGGAATAGGACAGTTAGAATGTTTTGGAGTTGAGTATTTCCCTTTCCCTACTTAGCTGAACTCCAATAAAACCAAGTGATTATATTAAATAGTTTCTCTAAGAGTAAATGTTATGTTCAGCTAAATTTTAAAATTTACTCCCCACTCCCAAGGACAGAAGGAGAGTTTTCTTTGATACATATTAGTTGAGCTTCAGGAAGCCAATTTGATGCCTTAGAGTTTTCCTCTCTCCAACTTGTTCACGCAGAGCCTCTAGCAATTCATCAGTTCCCATTCAGGTTTCCCTGTCCTAGGCCTGGTTCCTGCAGAGCTTTCCACTTGCGGGTTTTTATTTAGCCTCTGCAGTTTGGGGAAGGGGACAGGTTTTTGCCCTTTGATATCACATCTCTCATGATCTAAAAAGAGTTGTCAATTTTTTAGTTTGTTCAGTGTCTTAGTTACTTTTCTCTCACTGCTGAGACAAAATACTCAACACCCACAAGTTAAGCGAGAAAACGTTTGTTTAGCTCACGTTTATAGAGGTCTCAATCTATAGGTAGTTGGCTCCAAGGCAGGGTGGCATGAATGAAGGGCATGGCAGAGAAACAGTTCTCGGGAGGCAGAAGATAGCAAAAGCAAATAAATGAAAAACCACAAGCCTCTTTCTGTCCCTTAAATCTTATCCAGACTGTGCTCTCTTAGGGTAGGTAGCACTCACTCCATTAATTCTGGTGGCCTTAATCCTAGCACCAAAGAATCAATTCCCGCATCACATCCTGGTCCCACACCCTAGATCCACACCCTAGATCCAGACAGCCCTGGAAAAAAATCTCACCAATGACTGCATGAGGCTTGGGGGTAGGGAGACATCTAGATACGGCTGTAACACTCAGCTTTCCACTTGTGAGGACAGCGGCCATTTGAAACTTCAGGTTTCGTTTTCTTTAGCTGGACTGAGCAGAGGCAGAACAAAAGTAGAAATGCAAGTTTTGAAGCACATTTTTTTTTTAAAATTTCGAAATGTGAGAAGCCTGAATTTGAACAAAACTTATTGCCTTGATTGGCCCATTACATATATCCTATCTCATTTTTCAGAGATTGGTTTGATTTCAGTTTGATCCTGAGGGTATGAATCTGACTAGGGCACATTCAGAGTGAGGTCCCTCTTGTGAATAGCCCTGAATGATCCAATTACATCTCTAATAAAAGTTGGCTGGAAAGACGTGGTTGTCTGTCTTTGCTCATATCCATAGGCTCTGCACCCTCCCCCATATACTAATTAATCTATGGACAGCTCCCTTTCATAGCTCTGTCCTTGTTTCCTGATTTGGCCTGATTGTTGCTCAGGGCAGCTACATAGCTCTTTTCCTGGAACGTCCCTTCACTGCACTTGCTGTCTGACCCATCTTTCTCAGGTCCCACTGTGTCTCCGCTCCTGCTTCACTGTCTTGTTTGCTCCAGCCCCTCCTTGCGTGACTCCTTAGAAAGACAGGTGGGCTCTCTGAGTGCTTACAGGTCTGAAAATATTTTTATCTGATATGCTGTTTAATTGATAGATTAGCAGGCTACAGGACTCCAGGATAGTCGTCATGGGCTGTCTCTCCTCTCCCAAGGCAGTGGAACTGTGAGTTTCTCCAGCGGAGCATTGGAGGGTGGGAAGTGGGTCTATGAAGGACCTGCGTGCTGTGGAGACGCCCAGACCTTGCCCTCCTCCATGCTAGAGAGCTCAGGGCCTGAGCAAGCTTCCTTCAGGTAAGAGCCAGGGCTCTGAGGTTACTGGCAAGAGATGAATCCATGTGTATAAGGAAGGATAAAAAGGGGAGCAGCCCTGCTGACTAAGACACCAGATTTAGGCAAGTGGAATATCAAACACCCAGTTAAATTTAATTTTATATCAGCAGTGAATAATTCTATTCATGTGTCCTATGTAACACATTTTATATGCCAAGCCTAGAGCTGACTCAACCTCCCCAGAAGGACCCACTGGTCCTTCCAGCCCCCCAGGAGTGGCTGGGAGGTTAATACATGAGCTGAAGCTTTTAAGTTTTTGAAGCTAAGGAAAATTAACCTTTGTAGCTAAGGAAACTGGGGAGCAGGGAAGCTAGGATAAGAATTTTCCAGCTGTTACCTTGTATATCCACAGGGTTAGAGACTGCTGAGCCTCCTTTTCTATGGGGTGGCTGTTGGTTACAACAAGTCCAAGGGAGAACAGGACTCCAGGTAGGCAAAGGAACAACACCAGAAAGATTGACCACAGTGCCCAGAATAGGCAGCTGCTGTCAAATTAGAACTGTTCAAGACAACATGGCAAGTTAAACAAAATAATAATACAAAATAATAATAATAATAATAATAATAATAATAATAATTGCAATTAGGCAGTGGTGGTGTGCACCTGTAATTCCAGTCTGGAAGCTGAGGCAGGAGGGATCAATGAAAATTTGAGACCAGCTTGGGCTGCATATAGTGAATTCAAGCCCAGCCTGAACTACATAGGCAATCAAAGGGCTCCAATTTAAGTAGAGCATCAAATTATTGTAAATGAAACTCAAGAATATGATGTTTTTTGTTTGTTTTGTTTTGTTTTTAACGTGGGATGTCACTAAATTGCTAAATTGCCTAGTCTGGGCTCTAATTCCTAATCCTCCCACCTCAGCCTCCTGGAGTGCTGGGATTACAGGCATGCACCCACTCCCAAGTAAGAACATGATTTTTAAAGTTTTTTTTTTAAGTATTAAAAAAGGGTATGGTAAGTAGTGAGAATTGAACACTGGTCTGGAAGAAATAAATGAAATCTCTCAAAACAGTGAAAACTCAAAGACAAATGATGAGTAAATGTAAGAGGACTAGAAGTGGTAATATGAAAATAAGAATTTAATGTTTTTTAAAAAAGAATAGAAAGAGCAGAGGCAATATTTAAACAAACAGAAGAAAAAAAAAATCTTGTGGAGCCAAAGACAGACTTTTATTTTTGAATGAAAGGACTCTTTGAATTCCAAGGACATAGGGACATAAAAGGAACCCACCAGAGATTCCAGTACAGTGTTCTAATTCCAAAGGCAGCAACAAGGCTCTCCAGTCTCCTAGACAGGAAGAGCCAGTTACTGACACAGCAAGGGAATCAGCCTGACTTCAGACTGCTGTCTCTAGCCCTGAAGTCAGAAAACAGAACAGTGTCTACTGACAACTGTCAGTGAGGTTTAAAACTCAAAACCCAACACAGTTTACGTCAGGAACTTACTTTAAACAAATTACAATGGAAAGGCGGAAATTTAGAGGATGTGTAAAGAGATTCCGCCAAGTAAATATAAACCAAAGGAAGGTAAGCCTGCCAATATTAATATCAGACCAAAGAGAGAAAAGTTTAGTGTTGTGTAGTGATAAAAGGAAAATTTATAGGTCTAGGTATAAACTGTGTTCAATATTTAGTAAGTTAGCTAACTATGTAAGACAAAATCTACTAGGAGAATGTACTAAACATACAGTCATAATAGGATATTTTAATACATATTTTTCAGACTCAGACAAATCCAACAGACAAAATAAATTTGTAGCAATAGATAAATAAAATAACCAATAAATTTGACCTATAGTTACATCTCATGGTTATATTTCTTCTGTATTTTAATGAAACATTTAAAAAAATTATGCTGGTTATGGCAGCATGTGTCTGTAATCCCATTACTCAGGAGGCTGAGGCAGGAGGACTATTGCTAGACCAGCCTGGGCTACAAAGTGAAACTCAAAGCCATCCTGAACTGCACAGCAAGACTTTGTCTCAAAAAAACAAGAAAAAAGTTAATCCCGTCTTGGGTTCCAAAGGGGTCATAAGTCAAAGTATAAATTTTATAGGCCATGTCCTTGATCATAATCCAAAAATAAAATAGATTAAATAATAATAAGGGAATAGCTCATCTTTTAATTACTTGGAGATTAAAATAACACTCTAAATAATCAGATTATTTGTAAATACTACATTAAACATATTGCAATTACCTTAAAATATAGATAAATCTGAAATTTCCATCCACATACAAAGCAATAATGGAGGAAACTTCATACCAAAATATACATAATTCTGTTCAGGTTATTCCTGCTGGGAACTCATAGCCTTAAGTGCTTTACTTATTTTATTTTATTTTATTTTATTTTATTTTATTTTATTTTATTTTATTTTATTTTGTTTTATTTTTATATTTTGAAAAGCTGGGGATCGAACCTGAGCCTCACACATGCTAGGCAAGTGCCCTGCCACCCAACTAATCCCCAGCCTTCAAATTATTTATCATTAAAGAAAAAGAAAAAAATAAAATTACAGTTTGAGTTAATAAATTAGAACACAAAATTAACAAAAAGTTAAAAAGAACAAAGAGAGAAATTTAAAGGAAAATAAAAGCAGAAAGGATAAATAAATCTAATTTCTTTTTCTTTTTTTTTTTTTAAGATAGGGTTTCATTCTAATCTGTTGAACTCACTATGTAGCCCAGGCTGACCTCAAATTCAAGGCAATGCTCCTGCCTCAGCCTCCAAGTACTGGTATTACAGGCATGTGCCATCACTCCTGTCTCCTAAAATTAGTTCTTATGAAAGACTCCATCACACAGAAAAAGTCCTAGGGAAATCAAAGGCCCAACTGTTGCACACAAAGAAAGAAACAGTTTGAAAATATGACCTGAGAGAGGGTGTATGACAATCCACAAAACACAAATACTGTATGCTGGAATACTCTCTCTCTCTCTCTCTCTCTCTCTTTTCAGTACCAGATATTGAACACAGGGCTTTTGCACTGAGCTACATCTCCAAGCCTCTATTTTTTTATTTTTTTGTTTTTGGCATCAGGGTCTCTCAAATCAGGTTGCATTTGAATTTGCCATCCTCTTCATTCAGCCTCCCAGAATGCTAGGATTATAGGTGTATGCTACCAAATCTGGTTAAGCGTATTCCATTCTGTGTTTACATCTTCCCACCCTAGTTCTAGAGGATTCCTAAGGGTTGACCAGGTGACCTGGGCAGTCATACCCTCCTCATTGCTTGTCTGGAAAGTAGTGAGTCAGGCCTACTCTGGGAAGAGGGGAAAAGCTTTGAGCCAGCTGAGTACTGAAGTTTAATTTGGATTGGCTTAACCTACATAATATCTAGAAATGAGACTGTTCTTAGACTCAAAAGTGGCTAAAAAGCCATGGGTCCTGATGGAAGCCTCACCAAGAGCAAGGGAATGTTTCAGACAGAAAATGTTTGAGGCAAGTGCTGGAGACAATAGCCCTTTCCTGACTGAACCCTATTGAGCCTGTCCAATTTAGTAAGTCTGTTGTTGCTCTGGTGTTCGTTAGTTCTCTGCATCTCTTTCACTAGCCTGGGAGAAACTAAGCACTGATATAACTAGTAGTAGTGATACATGGAAATTCAATGAATGAAATGAAAAACCCTAAGTATACACCAATGCATAGAAATATAAAGTTCAATAAGAGAATATTTACTTAATCTCAAAGTACTTCCCATGGAAAAAAAACTTTCCTTGTGTATGTTTTCTGATGCACAGAAAACATAACTTCACAGTGGAGCTGATGGGAAGCTACCATTCTAAATTATTGAATTGTGTGACATCAAATCCAAGTCCTGTGCTACCTGATAGGATGCCATGAGAGGACCATAACATCCCTTCTGTGTATTTTTCTCTACTGGTGTATAACCTGCATCCAACAATGAAGAATATTTTCAAATCCAAATTCAGTATCATGTCTGGCCTAGAAACTCAAAAAAAAA
Source organism: Dolichotis patagonum (assembly GCA_004027295.1). NCBI lineage: Eukaryota > Metazoa > Chordata > Mammalia > Rodentia > Caviidae > Dolichotis > Dolichotis patagonum. The sequence continues at coordinate 13,171 of PVJX010010602.1, forward strand.
ATTCAAGAATAAGGAATGACTTTCAAGTTGAAGATGAAAGACACCTAAGTGCAGTGCAGGACTCTGAAAGGATGAATTTTGATCTGAAGAATATTAATGGGGATTACTGCTATTATTGGCAAAATTCACTGGTGATAACATATGTCCAAATTTTGATGGTGATACTGTGTTTATGTAGGAGAATGTGAATTTATGAGTAAATCATGTTGGCAAATTATTCTCTATAAATAGTTCAGGAAAATGAGAGTTCTTTTGTAGTATTGTTTCAAAAATTTAAAAAATTAAAAAGTTACAAAGAAAGTGAAAAGACTAGTTATTATTTAGGAAAATATTAGTAATGCCAGAATCAGATAAGTGGTCACTGTTTTTACTATATGAAGAGGTTTTTGTTTTGTTATTTTGTTTTTGTTTTGAGGGTTTTTGTTTTTTGTTTTTTTGGTACTGGAGATTGAACTCACGACCTTGTGCTTGCCATAGGTGCTGTGCCACTGAGCTGTATCTCCAGCATGAGGAGTTTTTTTAAAGGTAAAGTCTAATATTCAAATAAGAGAAAAATCTCACTAATAGAGATTACTTCACTATTACTTAGGAAAATGCAAATTGAAGTATTGGTCAATATTTAAAGACACCTATCAAAATGATAAAATCTTTAAAGAAGTGGCAGCTAGCCAGGTTTCTTTGGTGATATGGAGTGAGCATTTTCAAACTTGGATGATCGATATCTAAGTTGCTTAGTTTTTGTGGTATAAAATTGGGCATATTCCATGAAAAGTTTGCATTCTCTTCAATCCAAATATTCTATTCTGGGAAATCTTTTCTCTGCATAGAGATAAACAAATAAGAATGTTTTTTGCAGTGGGGTGTGGTGGCACATTCCTGTATTCCCAGCACTTGGGAGGCTGAGGCAGGTGGATTGTTGCAAGTTCGAGACCAGACTGGACTACAAAGTGAGCCCAAGGCCAGCCTGAACTGCATAGTGAGACCCTGTCTCAAAAAAGACAAAAAATAAATAAATAAAAAATTTAAAAAAGAATGTTTCTTGCTTCTTTGTTTTTGGTGGCAAAAACCAAATATTTGAAAGAGTACTGAGAGGAAAATAATTGGTATATAATCATTCCATGGAAAGCTATGCAACCATTAGAGTACATTAACTCTGTCAATTGACTAAAAGAATTGCAACTATATATATGTACATATGTACATATATAAATCACGGGGAATTTTAAAAATCCAATTTTTTAAACAAAGTCACTTCCCCAATATATGTACACAGATTTTTACATATGGTGAGATGAACATAGAGAGTTATAGAAGCCACTCACATAGCTGTCACACTGGTCAGGAGGGAAATGTGGATACAAAAACAAGGTGAAAAACCTCAATAGTATTGTTCCATCTTGACCAGTCTCTATTTCTACACCTAAGTCTTAGGATCTGGTTTAGCTAATTGCAGAGATGCCTCCAATTTGAATAAACTGAATAAGAAAGACTGCTACTGTGAAAAGTTTTAAGTTATAGTCTACTTCCAAACCCCACCTGAGAAACCTGGGACCTGAGAAAACTAGCAGCTAGACACAGAAGTAACTAACATGATCAGGGAAAACAAACACAAACAAACAAACAAAATACATACATACATATATCAAGAAAGGTTAAAGATAAAACATAAGGGTGACGATTAAGTAGTTGAGAAGATGCCAGATGCAGGAGGATATTGCCGGCCAAGAACATGCATGACTTTGGGTTAGCCAGGCGCAGAGGCACAGCTCTGTAACCCCAGCTACTCAGGAAACTGAGGCTGGAGGACCACAAGTTGGAGGCCTGCCTGGACAACTCTGTCAGACCCAGTCTCAAAATAAAAAAGCTCTGGGATTGCAGCTAAGTGGCAAAGGGCCGCTGGTTTCCACCCCCCAGTACCGTGCCAAAGAAGGACTGCAAATTTGAGCCCCTCCTGGGCGACTTAGTGATTTAGTGAGACTGTCTTAAATTTAAAAAGGGCTAGGGTGGGATGCATCTCAGTGCAAAGGCCCTGACTGCTCCTTGCAGTGCTGCCCAAACAATAAAAACCTCAGGATCGTATTCTTGCAGTAGGGATGAGGTAGATGGAAGATGGCACTGATTTCACAGAGAGAGGAAGGCACTGATGTACGTGTGGTGTGCTGCGTGGGCCTAATGATTCTTCCTTCTCATGGCCAGCTCTGGCCATAGGAAGATCTGGGCAGCTTCTGGTGCCTCTACAAAGAGAAAAAAGAGAAAATCATCAAAGAGGGTAAGATCTAAAAATGTAGAATTCTGGTATCAGTAAGAAAAAATGATACTAAATACTTCCATATGCAATAATCATCCAATCCTAACACTAATACTAATATTAATAATACTAATAGTAACACTACTAAGGCCAGTCAAGCTTTACTGAGTTCTCAGTGCCATAGTACACTAAGCACTTGCCAGCGATTCTGAGGTAGGTACCATTTGTATTAATTTTACAGATAAGAAACAAAGGCTCACAGAAGTTAAAATATCTTTCTCTTCTTTTTTCTTTGGTAATGGGGATTGAACTCAGAGCTTTTGTGCTAGACTACATTTCCAACTCTTTTTTATTTTCTCAGACAGGATCTTGCTGAAGTTTCCAAATTACCCAGGCTGGGCTAGAATTTGTGGTCTTCCCATTTAGCCTCCCACAGTGCTGGGATTACAGATGTGTACCACCATGCCTGGCTAGGATAACTTTCTCAAAGTCACTTACATAAAAAATCTAGAACTCAAACCCAAGTAGATCTGACTCCACAGGTCTAGTAGTTTGAGCTACTTCCTTTGTACAGTAACTGTAATGTTGGCCCAGAGTGTCTATAAATGTCAATTTTCTTGACTGTCCTCTATTTTGAAAGTCAGGCACACAATTATATTTCAGATGTTTTCATCTAAAAATTGGTTTTCCAGAATGACCCATTTCTTTAGGATTCTGGATAAGTGAAGCTTTAACTGTATTTTGTAGCTTCTTAGTAGATTTCTATGAATTGGTCGAATTAAGTTGCAAGTAAATTTTTATGAAATGCTGTAAAATATATGGGTTGTAAATTGTGAATATGACTTAAATTGTATCTATTGCATTTCCTTGAGTACTTCAATTTTAAAAAGGCTCTTTAGCGTTTTTTGGCAGGATTTTTTTTTATAAATAATATTTCAATATGGGCTTTTTCTTGGCAACTCCAATTATTTCCTGGAAGTTCCTGCTGAGTGTACACTTACTATGTAAACATAAAACTTGATTCCCCAGTAAAAGCAGCAACCATTTGCAAATGCCTATAGGCTTATAAGCAATTTGCAGCCTGCAAGAAAAGCCTCCTTCTTTGTGTCCTTATGTCCTCTGCTGCTTTCTTCTTTGGGCTACAGAAACTGGAGTAAAACTACTTGCCATTTCTTCCTTGCCGTACCCCACTCTCCCAAGCCATTTGGCTAAACATCCTTTTATGTTCCCAGAGTAAAGAATCTGATTTGAAAACTAGCCATCTTGCCTGATCACATTTCTTCCAATATGTCAATTTAGACATAACTGACTGCTTTGAACACCTAACCTTTCCTTAACCCCTCCCCCCACATTCATACAACTACATGTAACAATGTATACAGTTCCTTTTCATTTATCAAAAGAAAGAATCCTTGGGGAATAAAGATTTGACAGCTCCTGTTACAAGATAATTGTAATACTTGAAAAAACGAGAGAAAGAGAGATGAGACAGATGGTGTACACTGGAGACATGTGGAAGTTCGTTTGAAAAATAGCTTCAGAAATTCAATTGAGACTGAAAAGAAATTATGCAAATCATATTTTTTTGCATAAAAGCATCATGGAAAACAAGGAAATTATCTTAATTTTTAGTCTTCCACAATATTGTCAAAGAGAAAGAATGTCAACTGGACTGATATTATCTTAGGCTCTTATTTTTAAAAAAGAACCCGATAGCTATTCCTTTGAATTACAAGGGAAAGAGATTATACTGTGTAAAATTATTAAAAACATTTCTTATATTGCTATACTTAGGTTTAATTCAGTAGCATTAAACATTACCACATATTTTGATGAGTTACTCAATGCTTTTATTACACGTTACATAATTTACATAGGTAATGCTTTATAATAAATTTATTAGACATTTCATCAGATTAACTATATGGCATAAAATATGATGGAATTTTAATTTAAAATTGTGTTTATTACTTTAAAAACATGATTTTAAACTGCCCTTTTAAATTTGATGTGCTTGCCTGATTCGTGTGAAATTTTAGAAAATGAAAAAAAAATCCACAAATGCTGTAAAGACAAAATTTAAGGAATACTATGTGTGTTGGATGCAAATTTTTGCGATACAGGTTTGTGAGAGACAGGAATAGTAAGAAAAGTAATTTCAATGAAATTGAAAACTCAATGCATTCAGACAGATGCTCAGAAAAACGAGGTTAAAGTGTACCTGCTGTGATAATTATTATGCTTTTTTGAACATGAATAAACACACATTTAGGAACAAGAGAAAGATAAGGTAAAGAGTTAGTCATAGACAAAAGAAAACGTTATGATAAGGTCATTTCCACTCATGATGTCACAGAATGAAGGGTTCTATGTGTACATGTAAATTAGAATGGGTAAATTGATAACGGCCCACGTGTTTGCTTTATACTATCATTAAAAAAGGAAGCTGGGGGCTGGGGATTTAGCTCTGTGGCTCCAGCACTTGCCTAGTAAGCACAAGGTCATGAGTTTGATCCCCGCTACCAAAAAAATAAAAAGACTTAAAAAAAAAAAAAAAAGGAAGCTGGGTCATAGTTTTGAGTCTGTCCTGAATTCATACGTGTTTCTGATATTGGCTATGGCACCCAGGGGTGTGCTACCACTGAAGTATGTCCCCTGTCCTTTTTGTATTTTACTTTGAGACAGAGTCTTGCTAAATTGCTGAGGCTGGCCTTGAACTTACTTCAGATCCTCCCAAAGAGATGAGATTACAGGAGCGTGCTACATCACCCAGCTTGTGTGCCTATTTTAAACTGGCCTGTTTAGTGGCATTAAAAAAAAATCTACTTCCATCTTTAAATTTGATCAGAAAGGAGTCTCACAATTGATGAATAATCTTTAATATATAAAGATGGGTTACTTAGAAAGATATGAAATTTCATTTCCCAAAGGTGGTTAGATAAAGTGGTGGATATTCATCTACTTTCTAGCTAGCAATTTGGATTAGGTAAAGTTTGCTTGGGAGTACAAGACCACTTCAAAGTTTAAACTTTTAAAATCATAATGGAATTTGGTATGATAAAGTATTTTTTAAAAGAAAGTAAGAAATTCTATTATTTTTTTCTCACACATAGGTTAAATTTATCTGTGAGTGAATTTGGATCAAAATATATATTAGAGGCATCTAATTTTCAGACAGGTTTTGCTTGGAATTTAATAGTACTAAGCAAAAGAACCTTCTGAGGTTTGAAGTGGGTGACTATTGACCACTTTTGGGGTCCTGGGATTAGTTTGGGGCTGATCGTACACGTTTCTGACTAGGTTGATATTCTGGTTTCCTTTAAAACCGATTTCCTTTAACTTTGTCCAACCTTATTTATCAAGGGGAGAGGCTGAGCACGGCATGGTGGGCGGGCAGGGAAGACCGGCAGGAACACAGGTGGCAACATTCAAACACCCCTCTCTTGTCCTCAGCAAACCGGCTCTGGTTCCAAAAGTCTATCTCTGTCTCTACCAAACCACAGCTCTAGAGTGCCCCTTATGTTTTGGGTTGTTTGTTTTTTGAATCAGGGTCTCATAATGTAGTTCAGGCTGGCCCTGAACTCACTGTGACCCTCAGCCTCTTGAGTGCTAAGATTACCATAGTGGGCTGCCACATCTTGCTTTAGAGTGTTCTTTATGAGTTTGCTTCTCTGGTCAGCACCAGGTTACTTCCCTTGTAATATGCCTCTGGGAGGCTCTGGGTTAGTGTTTCTCAAACTGTAGTCACAGCATCACTTACATTTCAGTCATCTGGTTTTTGAACCCAGGCTAGACCTACTAAGCTACAGACCAGAATCTCCGGGGGTTGGGGGGAGCTAAAGCATCTGCATTTGTGGGTGATTCCTGCTTGCTTGCTTTTTGTTTTTTTTTTTTTAATCTCCTGGTGTTGGGGATTGAACCCAAGGCCTTGCAATGCTGGGCAGGTGCTGTACCACTGAGCTGTATTCCTGGCCCTGCAGGTAGATTCGATTGAATACTTCCTGCAAGCTGAGTTAGAATTAGTCAGTCTGGAGAACTGCAGCTCGCCCTAGGTACTCTGCTGTCAAACACAGCTCCTCAAACGCTCGGACCTGTTTCAAGAAGGCTGGCAGAAGATGCAGTTCATTTGCCTCCTACTCATCAGCCTAACTTTCTCCCTAGCCTCCTTTCTGACTGAACTGAAATCTTCGGGAAGTGCCTATAAATACTCCATCTGTTCAGATTTTTTGCCAGACAGTGGAGTCGGCACCACCTTCCCACTACTGCAGACCAAAATAGCCTTGCTGAGCTTGCCTGCCTAACTCTTAACAGCCCTGTTCCTGACATCTAGGTGCCACATGACCACTTACTTGGCTTTCATCAAGGGGGATTCCACTGCCCTTAGTTCTTCCTTATGCAATTGGGATAGAAATAAACTCTCAGCACTGGAAAGAACCTCAGACATGATCCAAGCCACTCTCTCAATATATGCAAATAGATGCAGACACTCTATATAGAAAAGAAGACAGGACGCAAATATTTTATTGAGTCCCTAGTACATGCCAGCAAGGTGCAGAGCTAGGTCTTTCAACAAGCTTTCCCGGTAGATAATATTATATCCATTTGTACAGATAAGGAAGTAAAACTCAGAAAATTAAAGAAATCTGCAATGTAATTGCAGGTAACAGGTAACAGGCAGATTGAATCTAAGTTCTAATAAAAAAGAATACTATCAGTTGTTAACCATTTACTGTGTTAGACATAGCTCCAAGCATTTTATTTTTATTAGTTTATGTAAGATGGCCATGAAACCCTGACTTAAGTATTACTACTCTTATTTTACAGAGGAAATTCAGGTACAGAAAATTAGAAACTTTCTTGGAGCCAGCCAGTAAGTAGGTGGTACCCTGGTGTCTCCTATCCCAGTAGGAGATACCCAGGTCTGAAGTAAGGATTGGGAGGAATGGAGAGATTTACAAAGCATTTCTGATAAAAAAAAAATGCTATAAGGAAGATGAATGGGGTTCTGTAGACGATGGTACAGGACCCAGGCGACAGAGGATGTTCAGATTTATTCAAGGTGTTGGGAAGAAATTAGTGAGTTTTGAGCAAGGGAGTGACAGCATATATTATCTATTCTTTTTAGTTTCCTCTGAATGGCCCTACCTTCAGGGCAAGATTATGGGGACAGGAGTAGCCCAGAGAGGCTGGTTAGGACAGGCAGAGGCAAAAGGTAATGGTGGCTTAAAGAAAGGTACAGTGGAAGTGTTTTAGTCAATTTCTGTTGCGAGAACAAATTACCAGAGACTGGATGATTTATAAAGAGAAGTTTATTTGGGTTCATGGTTCTTGACAGGGGGAAGGCAAAGAGTATGGTACTGGTATCTACTTGGCTTCTAGTGGGTGTACTGCACTGCTTCATAATATGACAGAAATGTAAAAGGCAAGAGAGCACATAAAGAAGAGACACCACGAGTGGTGGCTTCTCCTGATAACAATCTGCTCTCACAGAAACTAATCTAACATTGTAAGAGGGAAAGCTCAATTTTTCAAGAAGTATTAACTCAGTGCCACTAGAGAGGCATTACTCCCTTTATGAGGGCAGAGCTCTCAGGACCCAGATACCTCTTAGCGGTCCCACCATCTCTCAACACTGTTACACTGGATCACAAATTCCAAAAGGAATTTTGGAGAAGACGAATCACATCCAAATCAGAGCAGAAGACAAAAGGAAGGAGGTAGAAATTGAAATATATTTTAGGAGATGCTAGTAGACTTGTTGAAGAGAGAAGGAGAGAGGAAAAAGGAGAAAAGAATTGATGACTCTAGCTGGGCTGTCAAAATTTTTGACTTTGCTGTCAAAAATATGTGAAATAGGAAGAGAAACAAATTTTGAAGGAAAGTGATAATCACATATATACGTATATGCATTTGTAAACAAGAGTACCCAAGCTTATCAAAGAATGCTTGGGACTGAGATTTTAAAAGCTTAATTTGTGTTACCACTAAGAGTAATAACTTTTCTTATTCCTTGTTTTTTCCCATCTGTAACTTGGGCATAATTATATCTGTCTTTACGGTTCCAGAGAGATGCGGAGGTGATAAATGAGCTAATATACATGAGTGCTTGTATGAAAGCACTTTGAAGTCTTGGGAGGTAAGAACTGTATACATCCAAGCTGTCATTATGATGGCACGGAGTTTATATTTTTTATGTATCTCCTCGAAGTCATGGGGGTCATAAGCATAACTCACTTAGATTCTTTCCTTCATGTTCAGTTCCCAGAAATGAGAAGACAAATGTGTTTCTCTTTCCCCAGCATTCCTTACCCTATGGTATTCTATTGAAAAGATTTTACAATTATTAGTAGTTCAAGACTCTGGAAGGAAAGGATAACGAGTATAACTCTGCCTGAGTGATTTTTTTTTTCTGCCTGGGAGATTTTTGGTTGATAATAATATCTTAAACATATAGATGTGAAGATTACAAAGAACCAATATATAGTCTCATCTAGTCCAACATCCCTCTAAGAAAGGAATTTTATGTTTGACAGATTGAAAATGGCTCAAGAGGTTAAAGTAATTTGCCTAAGACTTCATTTTACAGCTAGAGTAACTAGAGCTAATAAAAGGGTTGCGTTCCAAAAAAAAAATACAATGAATATGCACCAGAAATATTCAAAGAAATGCAGCCATACTCCAACACAATATCCATGGAATTTATGTGCTGGTTCCTTTGCTCACTGCAGTCTTGGGACATACCGATTTCAGTTCTCTGAAAATGGGGGTGATTACTAATTTTTTTTGCCTACAGTGTTAAGAGCTGGACCAGCTGAACTTGGGTGCTGTTTTCTCTAAAACGAAACACACAAACAACAAAGCTAGAAATAAGAACAAAACAAGCTGGATGTGGTGGTGCACCTTGCAATCCCAGCACTGGGGAAGGCTGAAGCAGGTGGACTCTTAAGTTTGAGTTTTTCGTAGGCAATTTAGCAAGAACCTGTGTGTGGGGAGGGGGTAGCTGGAGATGTAGCTCAGTGCTACAGTGCCCTAGGTTTGATCCCCATTTTTGGGGGTAGGAGGGAGAGCACAAAACGAAACTTGTCCTTTGCCTCCGGAGTAATTACACTGCTAACAGTTACTCCTTTCTCTTGGGAAGAGACACACTGTTTTGCCTGGAGTAGGGGATGGGACGATGATGTGTAAAAGAGAGGGCCTTAGAGTGGTGGAGAGAAAGCTGGATTCTGCATCAGGAGATCTGAGGCTGAGTCTTGGTTCAACATTACTTTTTGTGAGCGCAGAGGAAGGAAGTTAATAACTTAAGCTGGGTCTAACAACCCTTATCTGTTTTCCGGGTGTGCTTTCCCAGTCAGCTCACCTTTGTCTGGACAGTTCTGGATTTGGAACGCTATGGGTTAAACAGTCACTTTCAAATGCCTCGTTTGCATAATTCTCCATTCTATCCACTCCCTTTCTTCCTGCTAATGGAGAAGTGGTAGCTGGTGTTCAGTATGACTCTCAGCATATTGACCTACTAAAAGTCAAGGAAAGGTGACATGAAAGGTTGCTGTGAGAATGAAATGAATGCGTGGAGTGGTTAGCACGCTGCCTGGATTACATTGAGGATCACTGTTACTAGTTATCATTTCTTTTTTCCCAACTGACCCTCATTTGTCTCGAATGGTTTAGCTGTGGCCCTGGCTGGAGGCTACAGGATAATCTGAGATTCCTCTTAAAAATTGGCAATCTGGCACGGATATGTTTGCATAATCTTTATAACCCTTTCTTCCCGATTTCTGCCTAGTTTCTGCTCACTTTTGCATAACAGTATTTGAGATTACGTCTGTAAACTGATGGCAAATGCAAATAAAACAATGTCAACTTTGAGATCAACAAAAAAAAAAAAATTTGCTCTCCCTCTGAATTGAGTCCGGAAATCAAACCTCCAAGCCTACCGGTACCTTGTTTTTCAAGACTACACTTCAGAGTTTACAGGTGTGCGCCTGAGGCAACCAAAACAAAGCTTTAGCGTCACGAGGGCTGCTTCCTTGGCGCTGATAAAAAGAGGTGCCTTCAAATAGCTTCATGGCGCCAGACCCTCGCCCCCTAAATCAGACTTTGAATCCTCTTCCTGGAGGGCAGGGACGGAGCGCCTGCCACGGCTGCGTTTGAGACCACACTACCGATTTCCTAGTCTTCCTCTCTCATTTTGAGATTTTGGGTCAGCGATTCTCCAACTTGCTCGTGTCTGCTGTGGTCCCCGAGGTCCGGCTGGCGGGCAGCTGTCGCCCACCGATTCAACGAGTCTCTCTCGGCTCCTAGAGACAACACTTGGCTCAGACTCCCCCGCGCAAGGGCCCAGGGGGCCGGACGCAGCGAAGCGGGGCGGAAGGTCGATTCCCGCCAGGGCGGCTCCCGCCGGCCCCGCCCCGGCCCGCCCCGCCCGCAGGGGTCGTCTCGGGCCGCGGGGCACCGCGGCGCTGCCCCTGCGGGAGGAGGACGCGGCGGGCCCACGCCCCGGGCTCTTTCTCACACTCGGCCGCCACTCCCACCGCCATCCGCTTCGGCAGCTCCATTTTTCAGCGTGTTCTCCTCAGGGAGAAGGCTGTCCCCAAGCCTCCCTCCTCGCCGCCCGCGCCCCCGGGACCGCGCCCCCAGACTCGCGAGCTCTCTCACTCGCCGCGCCCCCTCAGCCTGCGTCGCCACCGCCCTCCGCGGACCAGGGGTCGCGCGCAGGTGGCCCCGCGCCACGGGACAGCGCCGCCCCGAGGTGGCGCCCGCTCCTGGGGGAGGCGCTGTGGCGCGGGCCGCCCCCTCGCGCCCGGGGCGCAGGCTGCGGCCCGGCCTCCTTCCCCTCCTCTTCCTCCGCCCTCCGCGGCTGGGAGAGTGGGAGGCGGCGGCGGCGTGCTGTGTGTGCGCGCGCGAGGGGGGCGGCGGAGCGGAGTCTCCCGGTGCCACCGCGGCGTCAGAAGCACAGCGAGCGGCGGGCGCGGCGGGGCCGCATCTGCAGCGGCCGCGAACAAAGAGGAGGAGCCGGGGCGCGAGGTAGGGCGCGCGGCGGGGACGCGGGGTCGGGGACCCTCGTCGCCGCGGAGGCGGTGGTCGCCTTTGCCCTCAGCCCCCGCGTCGGTCGGTGTCCGTCCCTCGCCCTCGGGTCCCCGTGGGCCGGCCGCCCGGACCTGCGGGGACGGCGCCCGCGGCCTCTCGAGGGCTTCTGCTTGGACCCCGCGCCGGCGTCTCCTGAGGCGCAGCCCCGCGCCGTGCACTTGGGTGGCTCGGTCTCTGGGGACGGTCGTCTCGTCTCAGCGGGGTGATAGATCGGTTTCCCGTGCACTTTGTGGGGCTGAGTTTCGCAACTTAAGCCTGCGTGTTTATTTTTGAAGTCCTTAAAAACTTCCAGTAGTGGTGTGGGGGAATTTTTGTCCTCGGCCTGACCTAAAGGGGGGCGACGCTTAGGCTGTTGGGTGAGCTCCCCATTCTCGGACGCACCCAGTCGCAGTCCCAGCTCAGGACTGTGCTGCCCGCGGCAGCAACACCTGGCTCCGGGGTGTGTCTGCGGCGAGCGACCGCCGCGCCCCCTGCGGGGCTGGGAGTACCTGAGCTGGGCTGCGTGCGAGCTGGGCGCTGCCCTGGAGCTCCCCCGCCCCGACTTACTGAAGAACAGCTGTTAATGCTGCCACCTCAGTCTTGTGGCTCCTTTTCACTGGTCATTCACATTTCTGTTTATTTTGCTGGTGGTGGTGATGGGTGAGAAGGTGGGCAGCGTTGCAGTAACTGGTTTAAATGCTTTTTCTTGAATGGCCCTGTTTTCATATTATGCCTACAATTTTCAGTCCAGCATTCCATTGTCGAATTCTTTTGGCGATCATTTTGCAGGATTTTCTGAATGAGATCCGGGCAGGCCGTTCAGAAATCCATTTCAGAGTTTGTCAGCCGCTGCTGTGAACAGTGCTGTTCTGTTTTAGCCCTTTTCGAGCAAACCTTAGTTGTAGTCTTCAGAATTGTCAACCTTTTTGGTTGGGCAAGATTAAACAGTTGTATTTTGAAGACAGAGGAAAAACATATGTATTTAATATTGGATCATTTACCACAAGGATCGCCCAAAGCACGGTTTCCTAAACGCTAAAGTAGTTTAAAAATTGAGAACGTGGTTGGATTTAAAAGTAATTTCAGGTAGAGGAAACTTTCAATTGCTTCTGTTCAGCTTCTTTTATGAGTTGAGGGTTTTTTTTAAAGGCAACTAATAGCACTTTCTGAACTGAAAAAATTATTTTTTTAATGTATTGCAGGAATCTTTTATAGTACTTGATAGCTACTTCTCTGCCCTGAGCTTCTGGATATCTTTGGGGATTACGTATGAGCTATTTTAAAAGGCTGTTTTGTTTTTTAATTGTTGACTTTGGAGTTTAGAAACCACATTCCACAGCAAAGCTACAGTATGCAGAGGAAGCACTTTTGTGTACTTTTTGGTTCCTGCTTCTCTGTGAACTTTTCCCCCAGATAACTAACACTAATTTTCTCTTCTTCCTCCTCTCTCCCCTTGTCTCCAGGACAAAGTCTGAGATGGATGTTACATGAATCATTTTAAGGACTGCACATAACTATGACCATTTCTGAAGCTCTTTTCTCAGTAAAGTAGATCAAGATGGATGAATCTGCCTTGTTGGATCTTTTGGAGTGTCCTGTGTGTCTAGAACGCCTCGATGCCTCTGCAAAAGTCTTGCCTTGCCAGCATACGTTTTGCAAACGATGTTTGCTGGGGATTGTAGGCTCACGGAATGAACTCAGATGCCCGGAGTGCAGGACTCTCGTCGGCTCAGGTGTCGAAGAGCTTCCCAGTAACATCCTGCTGGTCAGACTTCTGGATGGCATCAAGCAGAGGCCTTGGAAACCTGGCCCTGGTGGGGGCAGTGGGACCAACTGCACAAACGCATTAAGGGCTCAGGGCAGCACTGTGGCTAATTGTAGTGCAAAAGATCTGCAGAGCTCCCAGGGTGGATCGCAGCCTCGGGTGCAAGCCTGGAGCCCCCCAGTGAGGGTGAGTAGCCTGCAGAGGCACCTCGGTGAATGAACATGGTGATGATCACATTTTTTATCTCTATTCAATTTCATATTTTCTAAATCAGCTCATTACTTAAGAAGCCACGCCTACTGAAACAGATAGGAGATTATACCTCACAGTCTTTTTTGTTTTCTATTTTGGAATGAGATTGGCTATAAATAATCTTATTTTTAACGTATGTCGTGATTTTTAAATTCTCTCAGTCTGTTGTCTTTGAAGACATTTTAAGGAACATAAAGCATTCAATGAGATGTAAAATAGCAGTTTTACCTGTTTTAAAATGAAAATTTGATATGGTTTTACCCTTTTGATGGAATTTGCAGTCATAATTATGTACGTATGGGTACATATGTGAATATATGTTGTAAGTATATGTGTGGGTAAATCATACACAGGAAATCAAGCCTTAATTTTCGTGTTGCTTAGAGTCATTCTATTGGTTTTATGAATGCACAGCACAGAATTTACTGGTTGGAGGAATTCTTAACAAATCACGGCCACAGGTAGCAGAGTTTCGTTGCTGTAGCAACAGAATGTCACTTAGGACTACACTAAAACGTCTGGCTTTATGTTGAGCTGTACAGGGAATGAAATGAAATATTTCCATCAAAAGATGATTTTTCCTAGGATTTGGGCTGAAATAATTTTAGATGAGGTTAAATATTTGCACAGTGACAAGAACTTATATTTCTAGAAGGTAGGATATTCCAAATAGACATAACCTATTTTGCAGATGATAGCTGCCTGATAAGATGAATTTTTTTTTTTTTGTAAAAAAGTCATGGGTATCAGATAATGAAAACATTTCTTTTTTGTTGAAAGAAGCAATTTTGATAATTAGCCAAACCATGAAGCTTTATGAGAATTTTAAAAAAATATTCATAAGTCTAAACTCAGTTGATTTCTTTCACTTAATGTAGAACTACCTACTGGAATTGCCTATTAGTATGAATTCACAGATGTGGATATCAGACAGCTGTAACAGAGTGTTAGTTCTCTTAAATCCTTGTTAAGTCCATCTTTTGCAAGTGATGTAATTTTTTTTTTTTCTTTTTGAGACAAGATCTCCTATGCAGTTCAGGCTGGCCTTGGGCTCACTTTGTATCCCAGGCTGATCTCAAACTTGTAAAGGATTCTCTTGCCTCAGCCTCCCAACAGCTGGAATTACAGGTGTGCGCCACCACACCCAGATTTTGATACAAAGTATTTACATCATGAAATGTAAAATATATAAAACATTCTAGTAGCTAGAAAACTATATTAGTAGAAAGCAGTTTAATCACTAGGCTTTCTGGTTTCTATTGATCACTGTTAAATTTTTTTTAAAGATAAAATTTTGGATTAGAGAGACTTTCATTATTTGAAGCTCACTTGTGAAATTGAAGCTCACTTGTGAAATTGATCTGCTTATGACTTTCCTTAGGTTTCTTTTACAGTGTTTGTTCATTTCTTGGTTAGTATATATGGACTCATTAATTTTTTAACCCCTGGAACCAGTAATCAGGTTGATAATTTCTAGGACACTGGACCCAGGTCTGCACCTTAATAAAGAGCTAGATTTGTATCTCTGGGGAGGTTTTGTTTCCCTGTAACTTTGACTTGGGAAAGCATAGCTTCTGGCTATGCATAGAAGTGTCTTAGTTGTTGATGCAGTGCCTTACCTGCTGTGAGGAATGTATTGAATGTTTGATCATTGATAAGGAGAGGCTCAAGCATTCAATTTGAGTTTTAAGGTCCATCCCCTTCCTTCCTCCCTACCTCACTTTCTTCTTCTCTGGGGATTAAACCCAGAACTTTCCCACTGAGCTGCATAGCCCTTTTTCATTTTTATTTTGAGACAAGATCTATGTTGCTAAATTGCCCAGGCTGTGGTTGAAGTTGGTGATCCTCCAGCCTTACACTCCAGAGTTCTGGAGTTACAGGCATGTGCCACCATGCCTGGCTTATTTTCTTTCTGACATAGAACAGGACTGTTTGATGCTGCATTTTTTTTTTATCTGAACAGCTAAGCTCCTAAAATTGAACTTCACTGGCCTTTTGTGAGTTATTTAGATTTTGATCCTGTTAGTATTATTTTTCTGCTTTACCTGATTTTCCTAATTTGCTTCCTTTTCTTCTTTGGCATGAGAAAAATTAGTTGCCAACAGGCTCAACGAACTTGAGCCTTAATAACTTGGTTGAAATAGTTGAGGTGGATCAAACAGGAGATATGGCTGTTACTTAGCAGAGAGTGGAGGTGGGGATGAAAACATCAAAGAACTCACTAGTCCAAGGCGAAGCAAATGATGCAATTACCTAGAAAAGAACAGCTTTTTTCCCCCTAGTTTCTCATTAGCATTGACCAGTACGCTTTGCTTTCAAAGTGTTCACAATAACCAAGGCTATACATATATTGCAAGAGCCTGAAAGATAAATACATTTCTAGAACATACTCCTTTTAAAAGTAGGAATGTAACATGTGGCCACATGGCGGTTGTCATGTGCTCCCCTGGTCACTTCCCTGAGGTGACTGTAATAAATCCCAAACGTGCATCTTCCTCCCTTAGATGTTCTGACACAAGCGAGTGGCATGGCGAGCCTGTTTCCACATGTTGTGCAAAGCTGAAAGTGATAACATGTGGAATGTTGCTTGAGTTTACTGGTTATGTTCTGTCTTACGTTAGGTTGTGACCATGTGGCTTCCTCATGCAGATAGCTGAAGGAGATTGGATGTTATCAGCAGATTTGAACATTTCCAGTGTGTGACACACATCTTGTTCCCAGAGTTTTAGCCTTTCCTGCCTAATATGAAGGAGAAAGGAAAGAGTAAGCGTGGGGTTGGAGTCTGCATGGTATCTGCCAGTTCTTTACTTCAAATGAAGAATTCCTATTGTTTTCTAACAGTAGAAAGAGCCACAGGCCTAGGGAAACTGCAGCTAATCTTCAATGGATAAAAAAAGTCTTTGTGAAAGATTATATCTAAAAGATACATTTTATGTAACATGAGTATATGTTAATAAGTTGGAAAACATGTTTAGTTCCTATAGAATCATGATCTAATAGACTAGTTTGGTTTTACTTTCTATGTGTAGTTTCATTGTCTTAAAATGTACTGAGGTCTATACATGTATCTGTCCATCTAGATATCATTACTGCCTTTACCTCAAAATGAATATATTCAGTAAAAATATATCATCAGACTACTAATTTATAGCTCATTCTTTCCTTTAACAAGTATTTATTAGGCACTTACTGTATGCATGATTCCTTTCTAGCTGTTGGATAGGCAATGACGGGCAGACTGGATGCAAATTCTGCTCAGGAACTTTTTGTTTCATGGGAGAAACATTAGTAACATAATAGCAGGGCAGGTGTGTCATTCAGTTCTGTGACAGAGTAGGGGAGAGCATAGGAGAAGGAACCATTTAATATGCACATGTTGGAAGTCCTTAAAAGTCTTCCTAGAGGCGCTGGAACTGATATCTTAAGAGTGAAATGATATTCACTAGATGAATAGGGGTGGGGCCAGGAAAAGGCAGAAGGAAGTGCATTTCAGTGACTCTAACCTACAACTGGAGAGGGTGCGTGTGAATAGCTACAGGGCTGGTGACACAAGATGAGGCTAAAGGATGGATAATACAAGTTATTAAGAATACCAACAAAAGCCATGTGAGGTTTAGCGTCTGATAGTGAGGGCTCCACACTTGGAATTGGAGAGATGAGGCTCACTGGGACAGAGATGATTAGCTTGGTCATTAGAACAGATACAGGATTGGAGCATGGGGTCAAATGATTGAGACGGGAAAGGTAGGAAAGGGGAACACAGGTGACATTCTCTTTTCCTTGCAAATGCCAAATGTGTCTCCATTTCCTCATAGCCACAGTCACACCTCCTTACTGTCCCCTCCTCCTATTGCTGTTATGGGCTGATTTGTGTCTTTCAAAATTCCTTTTGGGAAGTATTAACCCCTAGTAACTCAGAACATGGCTCTCTTTGGAGACAGGGCCTTTACAGAGTGGGTTAGATAAAATGAGGGCATAATCCAGTGACTGGTGTCCTTACAAGTAGAGGAGATCAGGACACAGGGACACGAAGGGAAGCCCATGTGGAGAAGTGGTTATGTACAAACCAGTGAGAGATGAGTTGGAGAAACGAAACTTGCCAACTCCTTCGCTTGGATTCTTCTGGCTTTTAGAACCATAGATTCCATTCCGTGGTTATGGCATGTGACTTCTAAAGGCCTTTCAGGGACCTTTCAGTTCACTGCCAATTCCCCCCAGACCTGTAGTGGTCTAGTGCACTGTGTCCCTACTTCTCAGATGGAATACTTTCTAGTTGGGCTCAACCTCACCCCCTCAACTACTCGAATTGTTGGGTGTAATTTCATAAAATAGACAAGGATGTTTGTGACAATATCCCAAATACACAGGAGGGGCGAACTCTTATTACTTTCTTGTCCTTAACACATTGGACTCCTCTGTAACGAGTCTGGAGAGGTGCTTGGCAGAACTTACTGGTGTCTGGCATTACTCAAAGGAAAGGTAACAGAGAAGGAATTGAAGTGTCAGGGAGTAAACAGGACAACTGAGTTGCTCCAGGTAGACCTTGGAAAACTACTGCCAGCTGTGAATTTCACCTAGGGCCATCTTTGACATCCACTAGGCGGACAGGTATCCTTGGAGATCTTTCAGACTCAGTTCTGTGCTGTGGTCTTCACTATGCCAGGACAAAGGTGGCATTAGTGCCTGTTTCTGTTAAAAGAAAAAGCTGACCTACTGGGGAGGTAAAATGTAAAAGAAGCAGTGGTGCACTGTGAACTTAAGTGGGGTGATCAGATAGAGAATAAGGCCGTGGGGAGTGGGCGCTGGCCTGAGTGTGCAGGACACCTTGCATGTGTGGAAGGCTCAGGGCAGTAACTGTCCGAGGAACTGATGTCCTCATAGATACTAACTCATTCTGGACCTAAGTACCACATTGTTGTGGTTTGGATGAGTGCTGTTTCAGTGTTTCAGAGTGGCCGAATTATAATAAAAAAGGTTTGGACTTTTTAATTTTTATTTATTTATTTATTTATTTATTTATTTATTTTTGCAAACAACTGTAGCAGATACTCTTGATCTTGTATTTTATTCATCATTTTATCCTTGACCCCTGCTCCAGGTCTCATGTTTGCTGCATCCCTAACCTTTAAATTGTTACTAAATTAGTCTCAATGTGAGGCTCTGGGATCTGTCCCCTTCTTTTCTTTTTTCTCCTTTCCTTTCCTTTCCTTTCCTTTCCTTTCCTTTCCTTTTTCCTTTTTCCTTTTTCCTTTTTCCTTTTGGTGCTGGGGATGAAATCCTGTCCTCACAGTATGCTAGGCTGTACCACTGTGCTACATCTTACCCAGCCCTAGGCTCTGGAATCTTGAATGGGGTAGAAGGCAGGGATGGGGACGAGGTAGTGTACTGGTCATTTAAAAAGAGAAATGTTAGCTGATGGCACATGGTTATAATCCCAGCTACTGGGAAGGCTGAAGCAGGACAATCACAAGTTTGAGGCCAGCCTGGGATATTTAGTATTGTTACAGGCAGCCTAGTTAGTTAGAAATATAGGCAGGCAGACAGGACTAGGCCCTCAAGGGAGCTGACACAGAGGGCCAAATGTCTTGTGACCTTGGAGACAAACACCTCCTGCTGTGGGCCAGATCTCAAGACAAAAGATCAAGCGGATACACCCACATCCTAAGGATTGATAGACTAAATATTGTTCTCTATAATCCTGAGGAAGCTAGGAGTCACCATCCCACTGCCCTACAGGAAAAGTCACTGCTCTTTAAGCATGCCCACTTGCTATGTGACTTGCTTCCCTATTTGTTCCCAATTTAATCAATTTTATCTGAGCAATAAATCTTAATGGTTGACCACAGTTCTGTCCCGCCTTATGCCTACCTTGTGAGTTTCACATTATCCCCACCTTGGACCCGTCTCACTTTGTGGTTTTACTCTATGAAAGTCCCTAAAAAAACAGAGTCTTTGATAATCCACTCAGGACCCCTTCTGTTTCTCTCCTCCAGACAGAAGCTTTCTTCCTCTCATAAATATATTCTGCTGTTAACCTTCATTGTTCCTAAAATTCATTCTTTGATTTTAGAGAACACAAGCTCCTACTGGACATTTAGTAGGTTGGGAGTTTCATTCCTCGATATCAGTATGGGACTCTGTCTTAGAATAAAAATAAATAAATAAATAAATAAATAAATAAGTTAAAAAAAAGGGCTGGAGATGTACAATGAAATCTTTTTATGTCAGAACATATCTGCCTCATTAAAAAAAACCCTTCCTATTCATGTATAATAAACATATAGAAAGGTACAGAGGTTACATGTGCCACCCTTGATGGATCATGCTTCATTTTGTCCAAAATGACTATACATTTTTCTTTCTACATTATATTTAAAAGTAATACAAGCCATGGTATGAAATGTAATAGCGTAAAAGGATGTACAGGAGAAAATCAAGTCTTCCAGTCTCTATTTCTAATCCCAGGGGTGACTGCTGGGAAAATGTGTTTTGTACTTCCTAAAAAAAATTTTTTGTTGTGCTTTGTTTTGTTGTTTAAGACAGGGTCTTGCCATGTGGTGCAGACTGGCCTTGAACTCACTTACGTAGCTCAGGTTGGCCTCGAACTCATGGCAGTCCTCTGCCTCAGCCTCCTGGGATTGCAAGCATCACCACCATGCCCAACAAAAACATTTACTAGAAATGGAATCATATCATCATGCTGTTCTGCAGTTTGAGGTTTTCTGTTTAATGATATAATTGAGATGGCTTTTCATGTCTACTCACATTGATTCATGTGAAGGCATTGTACATACATTATTCTCATTTATGGCTATAGGAAGGGTGGCTAGAAGACTAATGACCATGTCCAGGTTCTTCTAGCTAGTACAAGATGCAGCTGGGATTCCCTGGACTGTCCCAAATGCTTTCTGCCTATAAGTGCACTGTCTTTCAGCAGCAAAGATTGTCCCTGAGACCTCAGGCTGCTTTCTGCAGGGGACAGTTTTCTCAGTTATTCTCCACTCACTGCCCTTACTACCTGGGGGTGTTTTTTTGTTTTTTGTTTGTTTGTTTGTTTGTTTTTGTAGACCAAAAGAAGCCACTTAGAACTCTTACAGTGATACTGGGCCTGGAAAGCAGAACTGCCTCAGCTTGGTGGCTGGGAGCAGTCTGTTTTAGAGGTCAGAAGTCCACCTGCTTCTGACATTAAGAAGGGCCATCCGCTGGGCCTCTTATCACCAGCATAAGGCAGAGCCCTGAGTCGCCTGACCTTCCTTGCTTGGGTGGGGGGTGCGGGGCAGGGGTGGGGGGAAGTGGCTCAGTGAGGTACATCTTTGATTTAACAGAATCTGTAGTGTCCACATAGGTTTCAGCACTTGAAGTCTTACTGAATAAACGAGTGAATGAGTAAGTGAGTGCTGGTCACTCTCTATACCCTGTTTTCTGCTCTTTCTCCATAATCTGTAAATTCAGGATTAACACTTGTTTAGCCTATTAATAGATTGTCTTGTTTCTTGAAGTCAGCTGGATGAGGTGGTGAATTACAGAATCCTATCCCTCTGGGAGGTGAGGGGAATGGTTCATAACTTTGAGCCAGTCAGGGCAGCAAAGTGACTTACTGAGACCTTGTCTTAAACCAAAACATTTTTAAAAAGAGCATTTTTTCCCCTTTGGTACTGGGACTCAAACTCACAACCTTGTGCTTGCCAGGCAGGTGCATATATCACTAAACTAAACTACTGGCCTTCTTTTTTTTTAAGTGAATGTAGCTGAAGACTCTGGGTTCCACCTCTGACACAAAATAAATAAGTGAAATAAACAAAAATGGTACACATGGGATGTCTGAGATTGCTGCCACTGTATCTGAGATTGCTGCTGCATACTGTTCTATATTAAAAAAAAGTGGGAAAACACAGTAATGATAAAAGTAGAGTAAATACATAAGCCAGTCATAAATCATTATCATTATCAAGTTTTATGTATTGTATAAAATAATGTATGAGTGTTTGGTTTGTGACCACAAACACATGAGTCATGTTTGTACTTTCATACTGTGACAGTTTTGATGTCACGGGCATAAGGGTTTTCAGCTCCACTGTACTCTTTACTGCCGTCCTAATGTGCAGTCTGACCTTGACTGAAGGAGTCATCATGGCACATCCCTGTGCATCACTGTTAACCCAGCCTTCTTTTAAACAGTGCCTCACCCATGACCGCAGACCTCTGCGGCCCCACCCTGGCTTCTGCATCCCCAGGTGTGGCACCTTGATAGTTTGCTCCTTCCCTCTCTCTCTGCAGCCTCACACCACCTTGTCCTGCGCCTGTGGTCTGCACTGTCCTAGTGGCTAAAAGGGAGCAGGGAAGTTGTGACAGAAAATGGAAAGAACAGCAGAACTCCTGTGTTCCTCTGCTGTCTTCTCGAATGGCTTTTCCAGGTTGCTTTCCCAGATTGCACTTTTGCCCCGTAGTTAGCTAATGGCTTCAGTGGAGGGAGAGAATCAAATCAGAGGCACTCAAGAGGCCTGGGAGCAGAGGCAGTTCCCAGCACCCTTTGCACACCTCAGTGTCTCAGCTCTCACTCCTACTGGAAGAATGCCTGCCTTCCCTCACTCTTGTCAGACAGTCACTCCTTTTATTAGTCCATCCCCTCTCCAGGCTACTGCTTGATGTGGTTTAAGCAAACCCAGGCCAGCATGTCAAAACCTTTTTCTAAATTTCAAGGTCAGAAGGCAAGTGACTTTGTAAATCTGCAGCAGGCTCCTTCATAAAGATCTATAATGTAATAGCAGAATGAGGTATAGGTCTGCATAGCAAGGTGAGGAGCTCCCCAGGCAGCTCATATTTACGTATCAACCTAGTCTCTGTCAGGTATTCTTACAGTTCCAATACAATATGGCATTGAGGTGCCTTCTCTTTGGGACTCAGAACCCTGTCTCCAAGCTTTTAACATAAAGAGTATGTATCTCCTGCACCTCCTTTTACACTTTTTTCAGTGGCAACTTTAAAAAGAAAAATTGTGAGCCCTATCCCCTATTTCTGTGGTCCTCAATCCTTCCCAGCATATATATCTGCCGATGCCTAGTCAAGAGGACGGTAGCAGTTGCTGTGTGAATGGTGACATATGGGTAGCTGTAAACACAGCCATTTTAAAGATAGATGTGTGAGTGGGCTCTTGAGGGGTGGCTGGGAAGGGAAGGGAGGTGCCGTTTCAGATGGCTGACAGAAGCAGTTAAGTAGTAGATTATTTGTGTTGTGCAGCATGGGAGAAGTGAGCAGTAGGAGGATGTACAAATGAAGTTTTAAGTTATATAAAATACAGTGCAGAAGAACAGAGGCTGTCAAATTTGAACATTTTTCTGATAGCCTAAGGAAACAGATTCCTTACTTACTTTTTTTGCAAGAAAAAATTTCTTTTGAAACACTGCATTTTCATTGTTTGTAGTTCAGGAATTAATGAACTGGGGTAAACTTTCATTATTTTAAAATGTAATGAATGGTCCTAAGCAATGAAGAATTATCCAGACATGAAATTAAAGTTTGCCCTGTTAAAGTTGCATATCTAGCTTTAATTTAGGTGAGCAAGTTCCAGAGTCATACAGTAGCAGAAGAGTAAGAACATCAGTACGGAGGGTACAGACAGCTCTTGTATTTGTATAGTGTTCCTGGAAATACATGTAAGTCCTAATGTTTGAAAGTTGGACATTAAATATGTTATAAGGAGGTTTAATTTTTGTAGACCTAAAAATATTCTCATATTTTTTATTGTTTGGTTTTTAAAGATCTTTATTACTTTAAAAATTCTTTATAATCATTAAATAAACAGATTAAATATTAATATATGTAATAAAATTAAGTTTCAGGCCTTAAATTTTAATTTTCTCAGCCCATTCAAAGTGACAATTAGTAAATTTCTTCTTTTTGGTCCATTATTGAACTTGTGATTTAAACACAATCCTTGATAAGTTATTCCCAGCATTTCATATGTTCTTACTTCATCCCCACAGTTGAACATAGTTGAGGAGCGTAAGTCCATGAAGACAAATATTTTTGCCATTTTTGCTAGTCCTAATTATTTTCATGCATGTCTTAATTGTAGTAGTGCTAGATTTTTGCTTTTTCTTTTCTCTTAAGTTTTATTTAAAAAAAGAGTTCAGAACACTAGGTAATATCGAAAGCGCTCACACTGTTGTACAAAGACCAGGATGTTGCCAGACCTGAATCATTGGTTGAATGGCATTGTCATGGGTCAGCTTGAAATGTTTACATATCACTTGTTTCAAAAAAGTGAAGATCTGGCATCAGAAAACTACTGGGTCTCATTGCAGGAGGTGTGAAAATGTATTAAGTTGGGGTACTCTGTG
The DNA here is from genome assembly GCA_004027295.1 of Dolichotis patagonum. Taxonomy (NCBI): domain Eukaryota; kingdom Metazoa; phylum Chordata; class Mammalia; order Rodentia; family Caviidae; genus Dolichotis; species Dolichotis patagonum. The sequence goes on from PVJX010010602.1 coordinate 36,842, forward strand.
ATTGAAAGAATAAGGAGACATGTTCTCTAGTTGCGGCTTTGTGAAGTTAGGTATTTTCTCTTTCTTAGACCAGTTACCTATTTTTATAAAGTGTGGCTCTCCTGAGTTGCTTTGCAGCTCTGAAATTTTAAGCTTAGCAACCCTAGCTAGGAAAGGTCAACTTAGATACTGAACATTTAGAACAAACTGAGATTGGCATTTTGTTACCATCTTGGTGTGATGAGATAACGTGTGCCTCCTACAGTCACCTAGGGACAGCAAGTGTGCCTCTGCAGTCCCCTTTAGAAGCTCCCATGTGTCTAGGGACTTTCAGATGAACCTTTGGATGGTCTGTGTTTAGAGGCAGATAGAGCCAGAAGTTGAGAATAATTAAAGGAGCTTGCCTTAGGATCAGTCTCTGGGTGAGGCTGGTAAGCTTGGTAGGCATAATCTGTCTATAGTGATTGACTTCTTTCCTGCTTGAATACTGTCCTCATGTAAAATTGTATGAAATTCCAGAAATGATATCCTATCATAATAGGCTGTTGCTGTGGGGATTCAGTGTCTAACACACGCATTTTGGAGACACTTCAAACCATAGCAGAAGGTAACTTACTGAGTTTCTTTGGGGTTAGACAAGCCTGGATGGGGCAGTTCTAGTGAAGAGTTTTGCAGAGATGACTATATAAATTTATCCTCTGTACTGGGACACTTTTGAGAGAAAGAGATGTTGCTGATAATTAGCAGTCAACAGGAGTAGGCCAAATAAGGTCAAATAGGGTCATATGGTCACCCTAGCTAAGGACAGCGTGAGTGAGCAGGCAAAGGTTTCATCAAGAGAAGATGCCAGAGAACACAAAAGCTTTTCACACAATTTCGGAGGAAATGAAGAGGAATTAACTTCTTCTTTGAATGCTTCTTTTTGTATACCTATGGTTCCTGCGAGACAGAAAATATGAACTAGAGAAAAGACTGGATTTAGTACCAGGCAGAAGTTCTCCATTCCTTGTTATCTGTGTGATTCTTGGGCAAGTTACTTCCTGAGCTTAATTTCTTTACTTCCAAAATGATGATGGATCTACTTTCCAAGCCCATGAGATGAAGAATCCTCAGTGTTTAGGACTACAAAGTTGCTCGGTAAACACCTGTTTTTCTTTCTAGAAGTTAGAACTTTTAATACTATATTGGTTATATCGAAAAAAAAGTGTGTGTTTATGTTTGTGTTGCGGGGGATTGACCTGGTAAATTAAGAAACCAACATTTATAATGTTAATGTAGGACGTACCGTTTTAAAATTCACTTATGTGTTAGGTACCCAAGTAATTTGTAACTTGGTGAGTAGAGATGATGCTGAGTAAATAATTTACTGGTTCTACCACTGGAGTGTAATATTGGTTGCATTAGCTTCTATGGGCCTCATCTGTTACAGATTACAAACAGCATTATCTCTAGTATCACTTCCTCTTATCCTACACGTTTCAGTCCATGGTCACTTGGCCCTTGTGTCACAGGTCGAGGAGGTCTGTTTACCTCACAGAAGCTGAGAAGCAAAGAAGGGAGGGAGGGTTCTAGGTTCCAACATCCCTTCTAGAATATTCCCTCAATGGCCACCTCTTCCAGGAGGCTTCACCTTTTACAGGTTCCATTGCCTCCTAATAATGCCCCAAGGTGGAGGCCAACCTTTCACCACACAGGCCTTTGGAGGACATTGAAGATCCCATCAGCATCAGTGTGCAAGACTTGCCGTAAGGGAAGCTGGCTGTGCTCTGCCATGCTGTTCTAGTTTTCTAAGATTAATGTCAGGAAGGATTGTTACACCTTTGCATGGGTGTTTATATATGAGAGTGTGAATATATGCATGTGTGTGTGTGTTGTTTTTTCATTTGTAGGTGATTTTTGTTTATCTTTTCCACCTTTTCCCACCCTTCGCCCCACTTCCATAGCTTTAAGTTGCTCAGATCAGTTCTTCTGTGTTTTGAATGTTTTTAAGTCTCTTCTCTAGAGCGATCAGTTGTCTTTTTTTATGAGACTAGAACTATTTCTAGTTCTAATTGCATATATAAAGCAACACATTTAAATAGTCGATAACATTCTGCAAAAGTTTGGAAATAGCAGCTGCGGTGAAGAGCTTTTTTTTAATGCTTCAGTTTTCAATAGGTTTATGTATTTTTTAATGAGCTTCTATTGATAGCTAAAATACTGATTTTGTAAGATGTCGGGTAAGCATTTTATAAAAATGCTCATCCATTGTATTAAAAAGCCTCTTAAAAAGAGATGTTTCAAAAGCTTGTTGATAGATTATTCCAGTGCCTTGCAGGCATCCTAATCAGGAAGTTCTCTTTTTTTGTACCAAGTATGAATCCCTGCCCCAGCCGGTTAATCTCTGCCCGCATCTTAAGGGGAAAGAAGTGCTCCCTTGTTCACTCTTCTTCCTGACCTTGCAGGCTCTTGTGCAGCCTGACCACCTCCTTAGTCATCCTTTTTTTCTTGACTAAATAACTTTGTTTGTTTTACATATCCTCTTAGGACTCACTTTGGAACATTTTAGTCATTGTAGTCACTGTTTTCCAGGCTCTTCATTGCTTGCTCATCTTGCTTGGGTTCAGGTCCCAAAGAGCTCTTAGCCTGGTAATAAAGTTCTAAATATGACTTTGGGTTTTGAAAGGGTTAGTACGTGACCCTCCTGAGCATGCTGCTTGTTTTTTAGGTTGAGTTTTATGTGCCTTTATTAATAATTTACGTTGCTGATTCATATTTTGCCTTGACCTCAGATTTTCTCTTACATTTAACTTTCATCTGTCTGTTATTTGAGTAACTAGTTTTTACCACTTTCCCAATTAAGTTGCTTCCTGCTGTTTCTGTAATCCTTAGGGTAGTATCAGCAATTTGCAGCTATTAACAAGAATTGAAAAATGTCAATCCAAATACTGTTTCTTTAATAAATGTTAGTAATTATATGGATGCTTGATCTTAAACACATATATAACTTGTTGGTTATATTTATTTTGAGTGTCCTCTGCTTTTATTTGGCATGCAGTTGTTCTTAACTGTTTTAATTTTATGTTTTGTACCAAACTATAAGGAGCTTTTGAGATATTGAGAACAGGAGCAACATCTTTTACGCGGTATACCTGTTTTGTTTCTTTTTGTTTTCTTTGTTGGGTCCTGAAGTTGAACCCAGGGATTTGCTTGTGTTAAGCAGGCCCTCTACTACTGGGCAACACCTCCAGCTCCTTCTGTTCTTCACTGTGACAAAAATATTAGGCCTTTTTAGTAAATACTTCTTGATGGAATTGGTAGACTACTGCTCACATTCCGGAATCCCAAGATTCATTTGGACACATTCATATCTTTATAAGTGAGGCTGCCTAACCACACGTGTATTTTTGGTGAGCTTAATCACATTCATTTTTCCATTATTTAAGTTAGCACTGGAAGTATTACCCAAAGGCTGCATAAACCCTTATGATACATGACTGTAATTAGATCCTGAACAACAGTTCTCTTGAGATTGACTCTTGAAACATTGGTGGTGTACCCAGCATGGTGGTCTAGAAATCATGTATTCCTAGTTTGTTAGAAAAAAAGTTCTGCTGGGTTGAATCAAAAGGCTTATAAAAGTTAAAAATGTGTGATATGGTATCTCTTGTCCCCCAAATACATTATTCTGACATAGAAGAAAATGGAATAGACCAATTAGAAATTAGCTATCTGATCATTACCAAGCACTTTATGATTTCTTTGCTTGTAAATCTGCTTTTGGGATGAGAATGTAAGATTTAATAAAGGCCCTTGTTTTCAGGCAGATCATCTATGCACTAAATAATTCCTGTGGTAAGTTGTTCCATGGTCGGCAGGAAGCACAGGTAATGATGTGGTTAGCAATAGCACCTCCTCACTTTAAGTCCCACGAGAGGCAACATGCACACTCAAAATTAAATTAAAATTCTTGAGAATGAAGCGGAAAGAGGGAAGAAAAGGGCAGTTAGAAGAATAAATTAGTCCTGAGGGATCCTTTCCAATTCTCACATCATGAACCAGCCAGCTATGATATGAAACATGACAAGAACCCATGGGCTTTCTGGTGCAGATACCTGCAAGGCTGAGACTGTGATTGTTAACATATTAACTATTTAGCTGTATGTGCAGAAATGCCTTAAGTTAACATTACTTCTCCCAGGAGAGTATGCTGATACCTCCAAATAAATAACACTAGGTCTACCTAACATTTTCATTATAGATTAAAGAGAACAGCAGATCTCTAGGAGCAATGTGTTAGGAAGGCTTGGTAACTTTAGAAATGTGTCAGGCTGTGGTTTCTAGGTATGTTATGAATGAAGAACTTTGTGTACAATGAGTGGGAGTTCTATGTGAATATTTATTATGTAAATTTATGTGTGTTGCTGGGTTTATTAAAGTTTCTTTGTGATCCAAACTTTCTTGGACTAATTTGCTTTATATTGAAATTTCTCAGCAACCCCCTCCACCCCTCATGGCCTTTTCTTTTTCCAGTTTAGTGGTATCAGGTCAGCATTTGGGCAGAGGGTACTCATCATTAATAATTTTTTTTTTTAAATAGTACTAGAGATTGAACCCAGGGGCACTGTACCTCTGAAATATGTATCCCCATCCTCTTTTATTTTGAGACAGTGTCTTGCTAAATTGCACAGGTGGGACTTGAACATGCAGTCCTTCTGCCTCAGCTTCCTAGAGTGCTAGAATTATAGGTTTGTATCACCATGTCCAGTCTGTCTTATCTTTAGCTGCTCTTGTGTTATAATCCACTCATCTTGCCTTATTACCATGGGAGGGTGGTAGATTAAGAGGTTGAATGTGAGTGAGGGATAGTCATATTGATGAGGATTAATTTGATTTGATGGGGTTTGTCTAATGATGGATTGGTTGTATTAAATTGTTGCCAGTTTTAGGATTTATTTAATGTGCCTTATGTTCAATGATGTATGTTGAAGTTTAGAATATATAAAAAAAGAGTTTATGTTTCTCTCATGAATGCATCAGTCCATCAGCACATGTTTATTCTTCGTGCCTGGTCTGAAAGGTCACCATTTTTTGGCAATATTACCAGGCATATTGGGATGTTAAGTCAAAGAACAGAGTAGGTGGATTCAAGATAAATAGAAGTAAAAGTTGATTTATAATTTGATACTTGACATCAATTTTCATAGTTCACTTCAATTTGACAATCGTATGGAGTTGCTAATTATTATCAACCATATATGAGATTGTATAGCCTGCCCAGTTGGAAGTAATTAGAATGCAACTGTAGCTTTAGGATGAAAACAGTAGCAGTCATATAGTTTGATAGCTGAATCACTTTTTAATGATCATGAAAACATTTTAAAAACCAATTCTATGGAATAATTATATGTGACTACAGGAAGTAAAGTTGTTAACATATTACTTTGATGGAAAAATATGGAACAGAATTGTTTTGTAATCTTGAAAGAATGAAGTAATATTTCAGCAAGTCTGTGCTCTGTTGGTTGCATCTAGGTTAGCCAGGAATGAATTCACTCTGTTCTCAAGTTGTTTCGCATTGATATCATTGTTTTGAAAAGGAAGCTGTGATAAATCTCATAAGCTGTAAAACTCAACATGCTCTAAAATGTGAAATGCAGTCTTAAAGAGGACCTGTTACATAGATTTAATTGCTTTTACCTGCCACATCTCGCATGGTTCTTGGGTCTTTCGACTACATACCAGAGTCTTTGCTCTTGTGGTACTATAATCTATTCTTTCCAGTCTCCCTCTGATAAATACACTTATTTGGCACAAACACATATGATCAAAGGTGATCTGAACAATACATACTTCTGATTCATGGTTATGCAAGGGTTTTTTTTTTTAATGTTTGAGCAAAGAATGATGTCACAAAGAGTTCATAAAATAGAGGTTAAAGAATGGAACTGTTTCTGGTAGACTGTGCAACCTTAAATCATTCAAAAGTAATGAAGCAGTTTTCTGACACAGATTGTGTTTCCTTAAGAAGGAAGCCACCTTTGTTCCTTGTCACTGATGCATTCCTTATAGGTGAGGTCACTTTGCATTGCTGATATCTATGTGGACGGCTCCCAGCACATTCCATTTCTCACAGTCTGTAAAATACGGCTTAAATGTACCTGTCCATTAAAGGCTTTTGAAGGACGAAAGCCAACCTCAGAGACTTTGTGAACCATGAATTGACAATAAAAGGCAGTATGCTTCTGTTTTTCAAATGGCCTGTTTAAGGACAAAAGAACTATTCACTCCTACATGACTTTCATGTAGTTATAATAAAAGGGAGGAGGATGGTCATCTTGTTTTGTGCATGATTATAAGGCTGCTTCACTGCGATTATTTGAAACAATAGTTTTCAATTATTCTGACTAATAAAGTCACTGAGAATAATGTATGTTATGGAGTGTATAAATGTTTTTACATTTATTTCTTTAGATGAATGAAATTTAAGAAGCAGTTCCCCACATTTTACTCCCCCTTACCCTAAAGAGTGAAGACATTTCGAGAATACCAGATTAAGTTTTATGGATGGAAAGTAATCTGCTACTGAATCTTCTCGTTCCCACTTGTGTCTTTGTTTTTTTGAGATAGGGTCTTTCTGTGTTGGCTCCGCTGGCCTCAGTTCCTGGTCTCAGTGATCCTCACACCCTTTCTGGTGGCATGCTGAGTAGCTGGGGCTACAGGTGCGTGACACGTCTTCAGTTTCACGTGTGTCCTTGCACCTCAGATGGTATGACACGTCCCTGTTACACTAAGCTGTATTATAGTGGCCCATTAGGGTTATGCAATGCAACCCAGCCCTGCCTTTTCCTCCACTTTATCTCTTCAGCTTGCCATACAAGTTTTGCTGTTCATGAAACGATGAAGGCACGGGGCCTTCACACTTAGAGGGATGGTCTGCTTTTATCTAGATACCTACATAGCCTGCTCCTTTACTTCAGTTTGGTATCTAATCAAATGTCAGTTTCTTAGAAAAGTAATTTCTGACCGCTATTCCCCCAAATGCCTCTCATTGTCCTGTCAATCTTCTGATTTCATGCCGCTTTACCTTTCTCTGTGGCATTTACATCTGTCTAAAATTAATATGGCAGAGAGTGGTGGTGCATGCCTGTTATCCTTGTGCTTGGGAGGCTAGGCTGGAAGATAGTCGTGAGTTCAAGACCAGCCTGGGCTATATAATTGAGTTCCAAGCCAGCCTGTACTACATAGAGAGACCCTGTCACCAAAACAAAACAAAAAGACAAAAATATTTGTTTCCTCTCCTCCCTCAGAGTGTAAGTTCTATGAGGGCCAGAACTTAGACTCAGTTTATTCCTGTCTGTATCTTCAGCAGCTCAAACACTGCCTGATGCATAGCCCACTCTCAAGAATTTGTTAATAACAAATCAGTAAATGAGTTTCACCTGATGTCTGTTGGTGTTAATTATTCTGCAAACTCATGTTAAAAAAAAAGTGGCAAATAGGAAAATGATTGTTAGCCATCCACATGTTTAAGTTGGATTGAGAGTTTTTGTAGACAAGTAATTTTAAGTGTCAAGATGCTTATTTGGCATTTCACTTTGAATTGTTGTTTTATGAAGATAATTATGGAATGATTTAAACAATCTTGCCACAACCTTCTTCTTTTTTTTTTTTAACCCCAGAGATGAGCAACACAGTTCCAAACTATAGCAACATCTCTGTTTTTAGCTCTTGGAAATGAATACAAATCCTTTATAACTGATAGCGTTGGTGTATTTCAGTAGTCATACTTTAAAGCTCCCCAGAACACTAGATAATAAGAGCATGGAAAGGAACATTTTTCATGTATTTCTGCAAACTTCTGTGCTTAACATATTCTTGGGAAGAGGAGTGACAATTGTTTTCTGTACCTAAAACTGTTACAGGAGTGGGTGGAAACACCTTTTAATGTTGGCTGTGTCGTGACTTGAATACATTTCCTCATATGATGTAGCGTAGATTCAATTTAGCCTTCAAATATCCCCCCTCTACCTTTGCTAACTAATATAGCTGTATTGTGGGGTTGATTTGGTTGCATGTCTGGAGCGTGGTGATTGTCAGAAATGACTTTCTTTTTTTCTAATATAATCATTACTGTATATATATTATATACAAAATTCATTTAAATATCCCGATGGAGTCCCTCACAAGATAGGGCTGTGGTTACATGTTTCACCAATTACTGTACTTAAGTCAGCGTATGCTTTCTCCAACTTGTTTACTCAGGGAGTTGCAACTTACTGAAAATTTACCCCTCCCATTGTTTCCTCCTGTGTGTCCACAAGGACCTGTGTGTCCACAAGGAAGTGGATGCTTGTGTGTGTGTGTGTGTGTGTGTGTGTGTGTGTGTGTTTTTCCACCAATTGATGACTGTGCTTTTACATGCACTGGTATGTGGTCTGCTTTCCACACAGACCTAGAGGGTGCCTCCTTATTTCTCCGCTTGGTTATCCTAGTCCATTTTTGCCACACTAACAGAATACCTGAGAATATCTGGGTAATTTATAAAGAACAGCAATGTGTATCTCAGCTCTAGAGGCTGGAAATTTCCAAAAGCCAAGGTGCTGAAAGTTGCCAGAGTTTCCATTACCAGGTGAAGGTTGCTCTGTGCTTGAGATGTTCCTTAGAAAAAAGTAACAGGAAAGTTGCAAGGGCAAGCTAGCCTAGGTACTTTCCCTTGGACTGGGTCTTTCCCAGGCCTCTTAATCCCATTCACAGAGGAGGAGCCCTCATGACTTAATCACCCCCCAAAGGCCCCATTTTGAAAGGGCCACATTCACATCTAAGCCACCAGAATCACCAAAAAAAGTGTTGAGCGCTTCTGCCAGGTCACATAAGCTGCAAGGGCTCTTGGTTGATATGTGCCTGCCTGTGGGTAGTCACAGACGTTGAACAGATGAACACAGCAAGCCTTGCACTGGGGAGTACATGGTGCTTTCCCCCTTTCTTGTTCCTAAACTTGTTGTCAGCTCAAAGTTCTGTCATCTTCAGGAATGTCATGATACCTCCTTAGACTTGCATCACAAGGCCCCCAGACCCCTTTATTGTCTTTAGAACACTAATACAGGATCATGCTTGCTGGCCATTACCACGAGATTGTACCTTAACTCATTTGTCAAATGACACCACCTTGCCCACCCTTCTACATTCTACACCACCTTGCCCACCACCTTGCGCCCCCCCCCCCCAACTCAGGCACACATCGTGGTGTTCTCTAGTTTGCACATCTGTCTTCATCTTCTCCAAGCTCCTGCTTGCACCTTCCCACTTGCTACACGTCATCAGGTCTGCATGCAGCTGTTTGGTCCTTCACTTAGCATACATTAGTTACTTTCCTTTGGAGCAGGTACCGCCTCTGATGTTGCTATGGACACTGTCCACAATCTAGTCATTCTGTAAATACTAGGGAGAAGGTCTCTCAGGTAATGAATCTGCCTGTCTTGTTCACCTCTGCAATCTGTTTAAATCTATCAAGCTTGCTTGTTTTCTTTCCTCTCCTCTTCAGTTTTGATTTGCCTATACTTGTCTTTCTCATCTACCCCTTACTGGCCCTTCTCCAGTTCCATCATTTGAATCTTTGTCTTTAGTCATCGCCCTTTCTTCAGTCTTCTCACTCTGGTAAATAGCACCCGAAAATCTTTTATTTTAATTCCTTAACTGCTTTGAGTTTATGGTAGAAAAGCTGATTGAAGTCACATAGTGGAAAAAAAGAGGTAGCATACTTCTGTAATTTTCCTCTTAACTAGAACTTTCTTTCCACCTTACTTCTTGTGATGTTGAGCTATGAGATTACTTCAGTTTTTCTATAGTAATCTTGCAAAATTGTCATATTTACGAGGATTATTTTATAGATGAAATAATTTGGGCTTTTAGTTTCAGAGTAAAATAATTGCTGGTTAAACGACTTACATTAGTGGATCAGACCCAGTTAATGTAAGTTTGTGTCTCTCTTGAAATAAAAGTTGAAAAATTAAATTTGTTCCTTGGTAATTTGATTTGTAGCAAGTGGGGGAACAAAAGATTCCAAACAGGGCTTTAAAAATCAGTTCTAATTAATTGCATGTGCAGATGCATCAACTAGGATTGGGAGGAAATTAGTCTAATTATGTTTAAAATACAGTTGCATGCTTAGATAATCACACCTTGAGGCTTGCGTATCTTTCTCTACTTTGTCCTTTAGGCATGTAGTGAAGTTTTTTGGCCATTAAGCATGACCTCGTCAGTGTCTATGGAACAGAACCAAGTGACAGAACGCAGATGAGCAGGATTGCATACGCTCCTAGCCAGAGCTGGATGCTTCAGTTATAGTGTCGTCTACACAGTGCACTTAGATGAAAACATTAAGATATGCAGGAGAAAATTTATATTCTCTAGCTAAACTTTTTTTGTAGGGAAGAAGGGAAGATTCTTATTTTTGATATCTCAGCTCTATGAAAAATATTGGTCATATGATCGTTTGGAGTAAATTATAGGTAAATCCTATTACTAATGTTATGAAGTAATTTGAGTTTTTGAGTTTGAATGACACTTTGCCTCACAGCATCCATCCTATGTCATGAAGGACCCAGTGAATTTCAGGGACTAGGTTCAGAGGGGCCAGGAGAGTGTCATCTGGGCGTCTCTATCAGTTTAGCACACCTAAAGTCTTGAGTTGCTGTAGTTTATAGTAGATGTGACACTTTTGGCAAACTACTTTTCGTCTCTTAATTTTTGTTTTTTACCTTTTATCCTTCAGCAATTGCTATATGCACAAATGAATAGATGCAAGTGTTTGTCTTGCCTGCCTTTCATTAAAAACCAATGCAACCTCTTTTCTCTTCAGTAGATTGGGTCTTATGAGAGGAATCTATTGAAGGTGGTCTTGTACAGATACACCCCTATTGTCCTTCCTTTGGTTTCCTGTAGCATTAAAATGATTTACAAATTACATTTTCATTTTATAGGATATCCTGCAGTTACAAGACTACAGTCTTTATTACTGACCTACCACAGTGATTTTGCTTTCTCTTTCTGCTGCATTTGCTGTATTTCTGGCCAAATTATAGTAGAAACTATACAGGTTTACAATTATTAGTATATTTATAGCTATATTATATGGTTTGCTCCCAGTAGGCAAGAATGGGATGTCGAAGATAGCTAGATATTAACCCAGTTGGACTTTATTTCTTGTACTATTTTTACTAATCCTGGTATAAGGATGTAGATTGACTTCATCTATGTGCTGTCGAGTCTGATAGTGGAGATGAGGCTTGAAACGTGGACATTTGAATCTGCAGATTATAGGTCAGCATAGTTTGTGTGTGACAGCAGTGTGCAGTCATGTGGGCCTTATCTTCAGGTTTCATCCATAGCCTTACATCTAAGTAGATTTGTTTGGAGGAGATAGTTCCTTTTTTTGGGGGGGGGTGTTTCTGCGAGATTATCCTATCAGAGTTGATAGAGTTAAACTTGTGTCTTCATTTATGCTCTGAAATAAACTACTTTTTATTATGGCAAAAATAAGCATTTCTTTTGGAATCTAGACCACTTTAGGATTTGGGCTTGTAGGGTAACAACTGAGGTATATTACTTTATCAAATATTTGATGCCAACCATTATGATGCTATCATTATGATGGAACATCTGCTTGCAGGACATAGGTATATTTGGTATAGGGTTAATTTGCCCCTGTACACTGAGTTATCTATGGAAGTATGTAACTTGCATGTTGCAAACCTTTTCTTTCTTTTTTAAAAAAAGAAAAAAACAGAATAAAGGGTAGCAATAATACAGAATTCCAAGGAAAAAAGGGAAAGAACCAAAGAAAAAAAAAAAAGAAAAAACCACTAAGAAATCATTACTTGACAAATTACATACTGACATCTTGGAAATAGTTGTTCAAATTACAAAATTAAAACATGCAAAGTAGACATTCAAACAGTAACACTGTTAACAGTTCTGCTTGATGATCTGACAAAAACAGCAATACGGTCATCCATCTTACACACTCAAACATACGTGCAATTATATCAAAAGGGTAAAATTAAACACAACGAAACAGAACAAAGCAGGTCACAAGAAAGCAATGTAAGAGACATAAATTTCAAAGCTAGACAATCGGAGATATTCACCCTCTATCATATTGACTCTTGTTTTCTTCCAAATAGTTGTCCATATTGTCACATACAGGGAATTCACATGAAACAACATAGTATGGAACTAATCTAAGCAGGACAAGGAGGGCGTTTCAGGTCTTCAAGACCAGAGAATAGGGAAGCCAAGAATGGCTGTCATAGTGTCTGTCATTCTCTTCAAAACAACTGTCTGTACCTTCATATGTGTTGAACTTAAACAAAACAAAACAAGCTAAATTAGAGGGAAAAACAAAACAAAGCAAGACAAAACAAAACAATTCCTAGAAAAGCATGAAGCAAAAAGTCATATAAAACCACAATACAAGGTGATCTACAATGGTTACCATGATGTCTCAGCAGTACATAACAACATTAATAAAGCATTGGAGATATTATAAGACTTCAAAAGCAGGCAATAATCAAACCAGAGTGGATGTCTTAGTGAATCTTGTCATCTTCAGTGTAGTTGCCTATACTCTTAGACTTGATGCTATCAATCATAACAGATTTGAATAAAATCAGTCAATACAAGATAGCACTCTAACAAACCACATTCAAATAAGATCAGTCATACTAAGACAGTATAAGTTATACAGGGCTTCTGATTAAGTTGATAGGAAATTAAGGATGATTACCATATTATGTCCTCTTATTTTTGGGATAGCTGACCTTGTCCTCAAGTCTAGTGTAAGTAGACAAACTGGAACAGCATGTAATCCATCCAAGCAGAGTGATGAGAATAATGTAGATTTTAAATCTTGTTACCCCATTAACAATATCCTCTGCCTTCGCTTTTTAGACAGTTCTCCCCTTTCACTCCCATAGGGTGCACTGCTTATTTTGGGTCCCACTGCCTCCTTATATAGAGCATCTCAATGGACCCTATCTCCTGATCTACTCTGCCTGTGTTTCTCTCTGTTAGTATTTTGAGGCGCAAACCTTTTCTAAAAACTGGATGTCTTATATTTTTGGTTATTTTATAATTTTACCTCGTTTCTCACAGTTTGTTTTTAACCATCTTTTTAGTTTCTCATTAGTAGCATGTTAATAATACAATTTAAAGATATTAAAGTAGTTGCAGGTCATAGCAGCTGAAAAAAAAAACCACTGATAAAGTTTAGAAAAACTCAGCACTGTTGAGTTGTCATGTTATACATGTGCAACTTAAAAATCTTTATTTTGTCCTTTGTATTACTAGCCATCCTTTACCAGTCAGTTTATCTTAAACATTCCCACATACATTTTGGTTAGTGTGGACACTGAATTTTGTGTGTCCTTCTAGTAATGCTAGTTAGTTAGATGAATTTAAATTATTAACTTATGGTATGGAAGAATTTAGATTGACATTCTAGCATGGGTAGTATAATGTGTTCTTAAGTCTACAAAAAAGATGTATTGTGGAACTCTAGAATTGGGTAGAAAGAGATCATCTGTGTAGGGGCTTTATGAAAAGAAAAACTGGGAAGAGCTTTTATAAAAGCAGCAGGAAGTACTCCCTGAATCAGCACTGGTCCATTGTGTGGAGGGGTTTGCAGATTTTTAATTAAGCTGCTGAATACTTCCAGTCCTCAATTCACATGGAAAAAATTTAGAAGGGTGGTGGGGACGCATGTACATTTGTGTGTTTGTGTAGGGCAGGCAAGTACAATGACTTGGTAGTGAAAATTAGAACAGTATGCAAGAAAACAACAAGAAAAGCTGAAATAGAGTGTTTTAAAAAATAGTAGAACAACCACTAAAACTCACTGTGTAATTCTGAGATCAGACAAAGGGACGGTCACAGCCTAATGGGAGCATGTAGGTGCCTGTTGCTAAATCAGAAATGAACAGGAATGCAGTTCCAAACCTCATTTACTACTCTTTAGTCTGTTGCCCTAGAGACAGACTTAACATATTGACTTTGGCAACTCCCGAGTAGCCTGCCATGTCTGCAGTTATTTAAGTAAAGAAATCTGAATTTGTGATTTAAGATGTTTATTGTAGTCAGTGCAACAAATATTTGTGGTTAAGTGAGAATTTCCAGGAAGTTTTAAGTCATCTTTTAGAAAAAGTGAAACGAATAGAACTGATAGTTCTGATTCTAAAGTTTAAATAGGAAAACAGAGTAATAGGCTTCTTAAGACCCCGTGCAAGAGGCTGTTGAGAACCGATTTAAATTTCAGGCATCATCTCACCTCATAGTGTGAATGAGGTAACTGGAGAATGTAGATAACAAAATTAATAGTCAGGGAAGTGCTTAAAATATTATTTAAAGGTTGTAATGATAGTATTAAGCCAGAACAATCAGGATCCCATCCAGTTTTAATTGCAAATGATTGTTTAGCACTATTATTGAGCTTTTCAGTTTTCTCTTACTCTGGTATGCCTTTCATTTGGTGATATTGTTTTGCCATAGCCATAGTAGGAATAACTTTTCAGATTTTCCTTGGAACATAGTAATCTAGTGAGGGATTGCTTAGAAACTGTCAAATGAAATAAAACGAGAAATGTGGAGTGGGAGTGGAGGCTTGAGTACCAGATAGCTGTCTTCAGAATGAGTTCTCTGCCGGGGATTTAGCTCAGTGGCTTAAACGCCTGCCTGGCAAGCGAAAGGTCGTGAGTTCGATCCCCGGTACCAAAAAAAAAAAAAAAAAAAGTTCTTTTCCATGTAGTGCTATTTCTCCAATGTTTGGTCCATGGATCATCTGTATCACACTAATAGATGTGCTAGGACACACAACATCTTCATTTCTAATAACTTTCCCAGGGGATTCTGTTATATACAAATATTTGAGGAAGAAAAACTTCTAAAATATAAGTGACAGTCTTAGCTGTTATGTAGGACATTATGAATTGAATGTTTCAACTATTTCTTCTGGTTATGACTTTGGAAGTGATATTCATCCAAAAGATGTTGCTTGACAGGAAAAAGGTTACAAAGATGCTAGGACATGAGATATCCACAAGAGAAGTATCTGTGTAGGGAAAAAGGTTTTCAGTTTTGTATGTGTGATTCAGTTATATTCTAGATGAATGATTGCAATGGGCTTAGGCATAGTGTTTCTCCTTTGTGGAAGAGTGAAAGAGAATCATTTAGCATTTTAATTTTAACTTCTGTAAAAAATATGTTGTAAATGGAAATAGAAAAAGATTTGAATAAGAATTTATACTTTTCCTTTTCCACCAAAGGATCCTATTTATAACATTCTTTAACATATAATCATTGTACATATATATAATCTTCAAGTTTTATTTAGAATATAATAAAGCTTCTGAAACTTTTGTATCTTTTGAACAGTTTTTGATGTTGTGCTTTCTGCTGTTTCACTACCTGATTATAGATTTGGGGCCCCTGTCACTAAGGACCAGAGAAGTGGGAAAGCTTGACTTTGCCGAGCATTAGAGGGTTTCGTACGAGAAGCTAGCTTCCATTTCCCAAGGTGGGCAGTATTTTTCCCAGTAGCCATACTATAAGGTCAGATTGTTCAAATAGCATTCCAGAAGGATCTCATACTATGTTTTAGGAAGCCAGCCCCATGCTGTTTTTGGTTTAGATGCATTTCTGGAGTGACTTACTCTGAACCTATTTCTTACAGTAGGACAAATTGGCTTTCTTGATATCTCTGGGTGAAGTTCAGGAGTGCAGATGCTGCCTGTGGGCCTGTGCCAAAGCATATCTTGTTTGCTTAGATGCTTCCAACCCTCATCCGGCCTTGGGGATTTCAGTTGAATGTATGATAATTTAAAATGCAAACAGAGCCCCCACAGAATCAGGTCAGACTATCCCGTGCAGGATTGAGGATGAAGTTTACTCATGCTGAAAGGAGAATTTGTTCAAGGAAATCTAAGTCCCTTATAAATACATGCAAACATACATTGCTGTTTTACCACCCGATGACACACAGGAGCCCAGCCATAATGCATGTATGTCTTTCTTGTATTAATTTGAATGTTTAAGCTCTGTTCCATTTTGCGTGTATCATTTGATACAAACCTATAATACAGCATAGGTTTAAATAGTGTAGGTTTACGTTCATTTATTTTCTTTTTTTTTTCCAAATAAATATTTTAAAAGAGAAAGCTTTCCCAGTTTAAAAAGACCTCCTTGAAGTAAGGGGCTTGCTTGGTGATGTTTGATAAGGTCTGTGGATACATGGTTCACCGTACTTCGAGAGGCTAATGTGTAAATGTTGTAAGTCAGGTAATGAATAAAACAGGTTAGGGCAGCATGGCATCTGTAGTTAATAATAATGCTTCACATGATATAACTAAACAGATAATGTACTTAAAAAGCAAAAGGAGGAAAAGAAAATGTGCTAAAGGATGTAACAGCATGTATGTTTTAAGTGTGTGGGATTGATAACTGTATTACCAAGTTTTTGTTGGATCGTTGAACAGAACTGTTTACAGCCTCACTGTTTGTTCACTTTGTATGCCTTAATTTTGTAACATGAACAACTATTTCTAAGAAGACAATATGTAATTTATCAAGTAGTGATTTCTTAATGTTTTTTTTTGAAATTCTGTATTATTTCTACCCTTTTTTCTGTTTTTGCTTTTTTTCCTCTTTAAATAAAATTTTAAAAAAATAAAAAAAAATAATAATGTTTCAGTGGCCTGGAAACTTCTAAGAGAGTAGATTTTAAATGTTCCTGTGACTGAAAATAAATGCAGTCATGGGTTGCTTAATGATGAAGCTGTGGTCTGACAATTATGTCCTTGAGTAGTTGTTATGTGAACATGGTGAAATATACTTAGATAAGTGAATGCAAATGCAACATCACTAGGTGACATAATCTTATGGAACCAGCATTGTATACAATAAGTCACTTGTTCTTCACTGAAAGTTCATTACCTATTGCTATGTGAGTGATGGATCCATCCACTAATTTGATATAATCATTCTATGATTTATACATGTATTAAAACCTCATGTTGTGTACTATAAGTACTGTGCATATCACTTTGTCAATTACAGAAACAAAAAAACCACATAAATCGTGTGCATCTTAAGTGAACACAATTTTCCAAATCACTTTCAATAATTAAGTGAAACCATGTTTGTTATAAAATGCCTTGAGAAGTTTTAATTGACTTTCAAAAAGTTGGTTGATCTAAGTAATAGCCTGTTGACTCCACTCTTGGGTGTTCCAGGGTGTACTTTGAGGGTTTGTGCTTTGTAATTCTTGTAGCAGATCTTAGTTATTTTGAGAGAAAAGTTTCTAATTGATACAGCTTGTGTTATATTTTGCAGATAATTATAGTTTTGCTGAGTATTCTTTAATGTACTCATTTTCATTACGAAAGAAATGTTTGAAAATGAAGTGGACATTCATATTGAGGGTTAATTGATCAGATTACTGGAAACATAAATTTCTAATTTTTGTCAGTGAACTCTTGGGTAAAAGTTAACTTTGAACAGTTATTTTAATAAGAACACAGGCACACATATGGACTGAATAGCAGTGCTAGTTCACAGATGTCCCTTTTTGTTTTTTGAACAGCACTTGTGATTCAGAACTCACTTCATTAACCTCTCATTATCAGCTTTTTTCTGTATGCCACTTGGGCACTTGGCCTTCTCCATATCCTTTATATTTCAATAGAGATATGTGATGGTAACAAAAATATTCCCCTTATATGAAGAAGGTAGATTTATAACCATTTCTGTTGGCACAATCTTGGCGAAAATATCTGTGCACATGTAGTTAGGAAAAGACAAAAATTCCAAGTTGAAGAGGGGAGTAAATAAAAAAGCAACCAGATTGATGAAGTGTTGCTTAAACAAGCCAAGTGCATCTCGTAAGTTTCATTGGATTTAAGAACTGACCCAGCAGTGCTGAGCACTTAAGCCATCACAGTGTTTTGCCAGTACTTGGAGGATCTTGAGACTAGAAAAAGGCAAGGAAGGACCAAAAAACAAACAAACAAACAAACAAACATTACTTTGCAGTTGTCAGTTTTTATGCCTGAGATAGGTAAATAGTCTGAAAATCAAGTAAGAAAAAAGCATGGGGAAGCTGCGTATGCTGCTTTTGAAGTGATGGGAGACAGGGCCAGTGGTTAGGAAGAAGATGATGATAAAAGTTTCTTTTACAGCAGTACACAAGTTGGGGGCAGCCAACACGTTTGCACAGTGGATACAAACATTCCCCAAGCTGACAAGCCTGCAGTAGCTTTTATTTAGCAGTTAGCTTATGTAGAGGAATAAGCCCTGGCAGTGTGGTTGGCTGGGTTGTACTGAATTTGAGGAGTCAGTGACTCACTCATCAGAGCAGCCTAGAGCTCATTCTTGACCTTTCCCGTTGCCAGCTCTGATCTTGGGAAAGTCCTGTCACTGTGGTAGACTACAGTTCACAATTCTCAGGCCTGTCCACCCCTTCAGTGTCTGCTAGGACAGAACTGTAAGAACGTGTACTGGATGTTTGGCATTGGGTGGGCAGCAGAGTATCTATGGCAGCTCAGTCTTATTTTCCCTGAAGGTGACTGGCTTCAGAGGCCTCACTTTATTTGGCTAGTGTGAGAGTCCTCATCCTCATGCGGATGGCCCCTGGTGACTCCTTTTCTTGCCTCTGTGCTGTTTCACCAGTACAGGCTGGACCAGGCTGCCACCCCAATTCTGACCAAGTTTAGAGACATTTAAGGCAAAGTTATCCTGCTACTTGTTAACATGGTAAGAGCTGGTGGTGTAGCTAAGCAATAGAGCTCTTACTTGACATGTGCAAGGCCCTGTGCTGAGTTCAACACTGGGAGGCTGGGGGAAAGGAGGAGGGAAGAGTTTCCTAAAGACTATTAGGATTCAGGACAGGGAAAAAAGATTGGGCTCAACTCTGGATATGGCAACAACAACTGGTATTTATAGTTAGAGTGAGAGAGATACAGGTGATTACTAAGAAGAGATATCAAGGATAGAGGGATTATTCCTAGACTGACTCAGCCTGATTCTTCTTAAAACTTAGCCTGTAGCTCTTAAATAACTTCATTTCTTATTTTCCTCTTGTGATGGTTAATCTTGCTTGTCAACTTGAATGGCTTAAGAGATACCTAAGAGATAGGCGAAGTATATGTCTGGGACCCTGGGGATTATGGCTGGTCTTTGACCTCTTCCTCACTCTCTGGGTCTTCCTCTTCCTCCGGTCTTTGCTTCCCAGATGTCTAGACTTGAACAGTTTCTCTGCTCTTCTGCCATGGTGTTTCTGCCTTAGAAACAGCCACCCATGGGCTGAAATCTCTGAAACCATGAGTGAAAATAAACCTTTCTTCTTTTAAGTTGTGTGTGTCA
Source organism: Dolichotis patagonum (assembly GCA_004027295.1). Classification (NCBI taxonomy): domain Eukaryota; kingdom Metazoa; phylum Chordata; class Mammalia; order Rodentia; family Caviidae; genus Dolichotis; species Dolichotis patagonum. The sequence goes on from PVJX010010602.1 coordinate 56,213, forward strand.
GGTATTTTGTGCCAGCAACAGAAAGCTGACTCATATACAGTGTAAGCCTATACATAGGCTATAGTCCTTTTTCAGTGTTATCACTAGTTCCTTTCAGTAATACTTACCTTTTGTTGCTTGTATCCTGCTGTTGATCATTCTGCTTTCAGGGAAGTGCCCTTAAAAGATTG
>PVJX010010603.1:0-56291 GCA_004027295.1 Dolichotis patagonum
AGCTAAGAGAAAGAAATAAAACAGATATATATAGGAAACAAACAACTCTAATTAACATTATTTGCAAATGGAATGATACATTAAATTAGAAGACTAAAAGAATTCAACCAAAAAGCACTTTGAATTAGTGATCAATTTCAGGAAAATGAGAAAATGAACACACAAAAATAAATAGAATTTCTATATACAAATAATGATCTCAATGAGAAAGAAATTATTAAAATAATGACACCCACAATAAAATTTAAAAAATTAAATATCTAAAAATTAATCTAACCTAGGAAGTTAAAGGCTTGTAGAGAAAGAAAGTAAAAAATGGTCATCTAAAAAAAGAGATTGAAAATGACTTTAGAAAATGGAAACATGACTATTGCTACTGAATAGGGAGAACTGATATTGTCAAAATGGTCATTTCCTCGAGGCTGTTACACAGATTCAGTGCAATGCCAGTCAAAACACAACAGCGTTCTTCACAGATGCAGAGAAAATACTACTGAAATTCATGTGAAACCAGAACACACTCGATACCAAAAACAGTCTCGGGCAACAAAAGAAAGAAGGAGACATCACAATACCTAACTTCACACTCTCCTGCAAAGCAAGGTGACATAAATGGCATGGTGCTGGCACAAAAACAAGCAAATAGGTCAATGGAACAGAATAAAGAATTCAGAAACAACCCTATCTCATTCAGCTATTTGATTTTTGACAAAGGGGACAAAAGCATACATTAGAAGAATGACAGTCTACTCAACAAATGGTTCTCAAACTATTTGATATCATTTTGCAGAATATTGAAGCTGGACTCCTATATCTTACCATATAGTCAACTAAAATCAAAATGAGGCAAAAATATAAGCATTAAATGAATGCTGAATCTACTGGAAAACAAAATAGTTAAAACTGTTGAAGTCATAGATGTAGGCAAGGACTTTAGAAACAGCCTAACTTGCACAAGAAATAACAGCAAGAATCAGAAAATGGAACTATGTCCAATTAAAATCTGCACAGCAAAGGATACAAATTAGAATGAAGAAATCACCAACAGAATGGGAAAAATATTTTCCCAGCTATTCTTCTGACAGAGGACTAATGTCCAGAATATACAAAGTATTCCAAAGTACAAGACCATGCAAAATAAAAGACTCAACCAGAAAATGGGCAAGCTAAATGAACAGATACTTCTTAGAAGAAGTACAAGTGGCCAAAAAGCATTTTAAAAATATTCGACATATCTGGTCATTAGAAATCTCCAAATTAAAACAACGGTAGGATTTCATCTTACACCAGAGTGACAATCATCAAGAAATTAAATAATAGTGAATGCTTCCATGGCTACAATGGAAAAGGAACTCTTCTGTATCATTGGTGGGAATGCAAACTAATAAAATTATTATGAAACTCTTTTTTTTTTTTTGTACAAGGGGTCGAACTCACAACCTCCTGCTTGCCAGGCAGGTACTTATGCCGCTGAGCTAAATCTCCAGCCCTGTGAAAATCATTATCTAGATTTCTCAAATAACTAAAATAGAAATTTCATTTGACCCAGCTAGTTCCCTTCTTGGTATCTTCACAAAATATTTTAAATTATAACATTGCACTGATACATTGCATATCAGTGTTTATAACAGCTAAATAGCTAAATCTTAGAAGCAGCCTACACATCCATCAACGGATGAATGAAAAAAAAATGTGATATCTGTACATAATAGGTATTACTCAGCTATAAAGAAGGGTAAATTTGAGACATTTTTAGGAAAATGAATGCACCTGGAAAATACAGTGTTAAATTAAATAAATGAGACACAAGCTTAAACACTAAATGGTATCTTTCATTTGAGTAAGGCAAAGTACAAATAAAAAGCGAAATAAAGTATTGACAGAATGAAAAAAAGAGATAGATCTTTTGCAAATGAAGGGGTCTAGGAGACCTAGGGTGAGGGAAGGTAGGTGAGAAAGGGGAAACAAAAATATTCAAGATGTGTCATGTATGTGTATCAAATACCAACAAGGGATGCAAGCATTATATGTTATAAATGTGAACTAAAAGTGATGACAATTATAATGAAAGTGGGGAAAAGGGATTTAGTATCAAAGGAAGGTGGGTGGCCGAGGGGAGGAAGGACAAGGAAAATGGGTCAAGGTGTACTGTGTACGTTCACCTACTCTCCAAGTTTGTAAGTTTCCCGTGCTAAAAATACATTCTAATAAAGTGAAATCAGAAAATGGTAGCCAAAAAGGAAGTTTGAGCTGAAATTTAACTTGTAAATACACACAATTTAAAATAAATGTGTAATTTTAAAATAGGTATGATACAGCTAAAACTAACATCTTAGAAGTAAATGCTTATGCTAGACATAAGGATTGTGAAGCAAATCACATATCTCTACTTCAATAGTAAAAGAAGAGCACATAACTTTAAAGTAAGCAAAATAAATAAAAGAAGTATAAGAGCATATTTAAGAAAAGCAAAATAAGGAAATTGGAGCATATTAGTTACACAAAAGTTTCCTACAAAAACTCATACAACTGGTTGATAGACTTACTGCAAGACTAAAAAATAAAACAAAGAGGAAATTAATTTGCAATATTAAGGACGAAAGAGAATATACCTTTACAGATCCTTCCACAAGGAAAATGACAATAAAGGTATAGTGACAATAAGCTTATGATGAGAAATTTGATAACTTTAAACGGGCCAATGCCTAGCAAAACGCAAACTACTGATGCTCAAGATGAAATTGATAGTCTTATGACTATTAAAGAAATCAAGTTTTAAAAAAAAGAAATTAAATTTGTAACTACATTGCTATTGAAAAAGAAATTGCTAGGAAAGATGGTTACTAGCTTACGAGAGAATTCTATCGAGGGCTTAAAGGAGGAAAAATCCATTCTACATTATCACCCAAATAGAGGAAGAAAGAACATGCCAAACTCATTTTATTACAAGTTTATAGGAAAAATTTCACAATGAAAGAATACTCACACAAAGATAACAGTTTCATCACATAGTTGCTCAGAGACAAACAATATTATAGACATCAGTACAGGGAAGACTATAATGTGACAAAAAGGGCAGATGCACGTAAGGAGTCAAATTTTCCCCTAGAGAAACCACTTTACAATCATTCATTTCTTATTATTTGGATTTCCCATAGCAAAGAAATCCACTCCTATGGAATCAAATGTGGTATAGTTTTCATACTGTAGCTTTGCAAAGCTTCACTGTTCTGTTTCTGTGTGTTTTGGTCTTTCTTGTGCACAGTTAGGAAAGTATTCATAGCTGCATTTCCTAAAAATGTAAATATTTTCCACACATTTATGTATAGCATGTGAACTTATATGTTGTGTAGGTAATCTGAATCAATTCTGCAAATGAGTGTGTTTTGTATTACTGTGAAAATAAGAAAGTATACCTACCTATAATTAAAAGTTTTTAGCATAAATTCCTAATTTCTACATTCTTTCTCTAAATTTCCTCAGAACTTTTCTTTAAGTAAAAAATATATTTCATGCCTTTAATACATTCCAGTTTGTACATATTCAAAATATTATCTTGTATGCATAAATGTTATCTTGTATGCATAAATATATGACACTTTTGGACTAAGGATTATATAATCAAAATACTTACTACATAATAGATTATGAAGGTCAAATATATTTGTGACAATGTTCTTGTTCCCTCTTCATCTACTCCCATTTGAGTTTAGAATTTCCTTTCCTAATTACAATTACATTATACTCTACAGAAAAGGTAAAAAGAAGATCAATGAATATAATCTACTTTATAGTGAGTTGAAGGGGAAAAATCATGTAATACTTTCAGAAGACAGAAAAAGATCTGACAACTTACCATACTGATTCAGGTTCAAGACAGTCAGTAACTTAGAAATGGAAGGGAGCTACCTTAATTTGATAGAAAACACAAAACGTAGTTACTAGTATGCTTAAATATGAAAGACTCCGATTTCCCTAACATGTCATACAGAGACTACTTTATATTGAACTAAAATATAATGTTCTAGAATATGTATCTGTAATACATAGTGTATATTACCTATTCTAATGTATCTAGAATAAATAAAGAGTTCTCAAAATTTACATTGAAAGAAAACAGTGGGCATTTGCTTCTGTAGTAGAGCCTCTGTTCAGCATTTTCAAGTCCCTGGGTTCAGTCTCCAGCGTCTTATCCAAAATAGAACAAGTAAAATCCAAGACATTTCATGTGCAGGTATACAGATCAAAATAAAAGACAAAAAAAGATGATCAATACTGTTAACCATTAAAGAAATATAAGTTACGATCATAATGAGATGTTACTACAGTCAGCACAGTCAAAACTAAAAAGTAACCACACAAAAAATACAAACAGCAATACATAGAAGCTGGACAATTCAGTTATTTATAGCATGAGTACAAAATTGTATATTTATTATACTAAACAGTTTGTCAACTTCCTGTAAACTGTACAACTATTTGATCCAACACAATAATATTTCAGTTCATGAATCCTTTTCATTTGTGAAATATTCAGTTCATAAACAAAAATGTTTTGGGAAATGTTTCCATTCACAAACTCTTCATCAGGTGAAGAACACAACCACACCCATCTTCTCCACACTAACAGGAGCAGGACCACCTTCTCCAGAATTATAGAATTAATTCAGTTTGTAAACCAAATTACAGCCATAATTGTGCTCAATTTTTATATCATAGAAACAAATACATTTATGCAAAAATATGAAAAATAGTCATAACAGTTTAATTTGTAATAATCGTAATTGAAAAGAGTTCAAATGGCTTTCAATTTGTGAGTGATTAAAATTCTGTGATACACATACAGCATAGAATACCACATAGCAATAAGAAGTAAGAAAATATTGATATAAATAAAAAATTGGTCACTTATCATGAAATTATACTGAATAGAAAAATCTAACTCTAAAATGTTAGAAGCTTTTTATAAACTATGCTTCAGGATTCAAAATGGAAGAAATTCAGGAAAAGGTGATAGGTTATAAATGGTTGTCACAAGGGATTATTTTGATAGTGAAATTATTTATTATCTTGGTTTTTATGGGCAATACATGCACCTACAAAAGTGATAAAATCATATAGAATTTACTTCATGCATGAGGACGAGGAAAACAGGAAATCTGAAGACTGGTGGACTGCACCAAAATCAGTAACCTGGCTGTTAAGTATAGTTTTGCCAAATGTTGTCCTTAGTGAACCCAGGTGTGATAAGCAGAAAAAGAGTCCCCCAAATGTCTCTGTGTAATCCCTGGAATCTGTGACTATAATAAAAGGGACTTTCATATGGATAAGAATCTTTGGGGGGAGGAGTATTCCACATTATATGGTGTATGAGCAAAATATATATAAATGTTGAAGTTTTAAAAATTCATGACAGTGAAAGACACATTGCCATTTTCATCAAAATCCTCTTACCCTCATCCAGCTCATTTATCCTGTCATTCTTGTTGCTTTCTGAAGCCGTTCTAGAACCCCCTTTTGTAAGTGTCTGTATAAGGCATGATAAAAGATCCAGCGAATGCTGCTGCTGAGTGCCATCCAATACAACAGCGGCGAGCTCCTACAGTCCACACCCCCAAATCAGCTTGATGCATGGCTCCAGCACAATGTGACTTCTGACTCTTCTCCAAAGTGAAAACAATAATGAAAGGTAAAAGTTTAATCAGTTCAGGCCACCAAGGCAGCCATGATGGTATAACAGAGATACTCATGAGAGAGGACTTCCAGAACTGGCTCAAAAAGTAGCAAGAATAGATATGTTCAAAGTGAGTAGGGGAAGTGTGTTCAAAGCCAGGGGGGATATTTTGAGGATTATTGGTGACAGTGTGTCTTTAGATGTAATACCTCTTAAATTTAAAGATACTTTTATCTCCTTCAAGTAGGCTTCATGTAATCAAAAGAGAAAGAGGCAAAGGAGAAAGAGAAAGAGAAGTGAGAATAGAAAGTGAGATTGGAGTAATCCACTTACTGTCCAGTATCATGAAGCATGAATATAGATTTCTAGCATTCCATAAGCTAGAAACAGCATGTAAACATATTTTCTCCTGACGGTGCCAGAAGAAAAGCAGTTATATCTTCACCTTAATTTCAGCTATTTTATTCACATAGAATTTTCAATTAACAGATTTCTGTTGTTTTAAGCAACTATATATCTATTTATTACAGTACTGATAGGAGACATATGCAATGGTAAAATAACACATATAGATACACATATATGTGTGTATTTCTGTATTATCCCTTCACATTTCTTTCTATAAGTTTATGTCATTTATAATTACTTGAGTAAAATTATTATTGTTTAAAATTATGAATCATGTTTTTGACATAAGCAATGCCAATTCAAATCTAACTGAAGCATTCAACCAAGAGGGAAAGGAGATGAAAATGGAGGAAAAAAGAAGAGTAAAAAATTTCCTTTTATTCAATGAGATTTATGACAATTAGAAAATAGAATTACCTTTATGGGGGCAGTTTTATAGCCTCCTTTCTGCAACACTTTCTACTTTTCTCCTTCCAATGCAATGGTAAAATGTGACACTCCATCTATAACACTTTGATATACTTTCTTGACTTGCAAAGGAAGGCTGTAAAATTTTAGTCAAATTCTTGGATCTTATGTTGTAGATTACAAATAAGAATTATTTCCTTCAAAGCGCAGTTGCAAACAATTATTTTTAGGTATATGTTTATGGAATATTGGACTTAGGATGTCATACTTTCACAAGATCTGCAGCAACACCCTCCATCACTCATTTTGTTCCAGGGATTCTTCCTGCTTCAAAGTTTATCTATTTCTGTAGCAGAGAGTCTTTGAAATGGTCCCCAGTGATCTTTGCATCCAGGTGAATTTGTCCTGCACCAGGGCCTGGGATAAGGTTTATGATTTGCTTTTAATGACTAGAATATGACAAAAATGATAGAAAGTTACTTCCAACATGGGATTAATAAAACACTGATTTGAATGTTGAATGCTCTCCTTTTGGCTCTTCTCTTTTGCTTGCTCTGATAAATCAAGCTATATGCTGAGCAATGCCTCACAGAGAGGACATGAAGCATAAAGCTGAAGATGATCTCAGTCAGAAGCCAGACCGGCCTCTGAAGCTCTCAGTGCACAAACAGGCAAGACAGTGAGTCCTAAGAATGGTGTAATACAACTTGGGGAGGTATTTCCTCAATGAAACCCTGAAAACAGACTGCATGCATGGCCAACGCTTTGAATGCATCTCTGTGAGAAAGCCCAAATTATAACACCCTGCTGAGCACACACCTTTCTGACTTACCGAGATATTTTAAACCATTACATTTTGAAACAATTTATACAGCAGCAAATAACTAATACAAGCCTATCTTTATATTATCCAAAAAGGCATTTAAAAAGCAAATTGTGGCAAAACAAATCAGCTATTTTATTCATACAATAAAAAAGAAAAGCCATCTGGATGGATTCCTTCTGCTCTTTTTAGAAGCTGGAATCTATTAACCCTTTATAACAAGTGGCATGAATATTTGATAATTACCTGATAAACTTTCCAGAAGTATTTTCACAAGATTAATGCCTCTTTGCTCATGTTTCCTTCACAGGAACAAAATAACGTGAGCTAGGTTGATGATGAGAGAGATTTAGGGAGTAAATAGGCAGGGTGCTGCAATATTAGCAGATCTAACTAGGGAAGCTTTAGGAATGCTTTTTTCACTTTCCTTCATGTTTTGTTTGTTTGTTTTGGCATTTGTTCAGTTTGTATTTCTATAGCCACATACTCTTCAGGTTTACAAATCACTTCTGCTTGAGTAGCTAGTAAGGCTACAAAAAATAGAATTGTTCTAATTGTAGGTGTGTGTGTGTGTGTGTGTGTGTGTGTGTGTATGTGTTATCTGTATTGGGATATGAGTGTGAGAAAATCTTGAAGCAAGAACAATAGCTACAATATTTGTAAAATTCAAGTTGAAACTATGCACAGTCATTCCTTGATATCCATGGATTCCTTGTCAAAGGATTTAACAAACTTTCAAATAAAATATTTTTAAAATTCTTTGTACTAACATAAATAGACTTTTTCTTGACATTATTCTTTGAGTAATACAGAATAACAAATGTTTATGTAACACTTATGTGTGTCAGGAGGTTTGAGTGCTATAGAGGGTAATTAGATTGTGTGGAGGCTATATGTAGTTTCTTTGCAAATACTTTATGCAAGGGTCTTGCGAATTCATGGGTTTAGTATCCATGGAAGTGCCTGGTACCAACACTCTGTAGATACAAAGGAACAATTGTATTTTCTTAGTGAGATAAAAATTTGGATCATTTTACTTCTGTGTATATGCTTTACCAATGAAATGCCCATTGCCGTTTACTATCAGTATGTTTCCCATTATCATCTTTGAGTAAAAAATAAGGTTTAATTTCTAGATGTCTAAACTCCTCAGCTTTTGAATTCCTTAGGTCTTTCTATTCTCCCAGGAAAGTCAGAGAATTGCATCTGACAACAATAGTCACTCATTCTATGCAGTGCTATTTACATTTCTGTCTTAAAAAATAACTTTTACAGTAAAGGGAAAATAGGTTTATTCACCCAAAGTCTTTCTTTTGTCTATGCCATTGTTTCTGTAGCACTACTACTACTCAAAAGGTTCTTGCATGAAAATAATGGTATCTACAATTACATAAGATATCGAGTGCAACTACAAGGGGGAGATTTGGAAGAGGTCTTAAACGTCAATCGCAAATGTCTCTTTCTACCAAAATGTGGATCTGTGCTGAGGGCAGCTATGCAGGCAGCCAAATGAGCTGTTGGTTGGCCCCATTCCTGATCTCCAACCTACGCCAATGCTATGGTTGTCACACATCTCATGCTTGATGCAGTGCTCATGTGGCTTTACCCATTGGATGCAGTCATAAAATTTTGTGACTAAACAAAGAATGTCTAAAAAGATGGGCGTAAATCCCTAGCAATTGTTGGACTGTCCGAAGGAGATATACACAGTGTCCAACAGAAAACTGGGCAGTTGTTAAGTAGGTTTAGTGATAAAAGATCTCCATGAAAGATCTCCATGGCTGGAACTTGAAATCTCCTTGCTGCATTCTGTCCATGTACCATTGGCCAAAGCATATTCATATAATTTTATAAAGTATTATCTTCCACAGGATCCACAGGAAAAGAAAAAATATTGACAGTAATAGAGTTAAAATGACATTTGAAACTATCTATTAATTTTATTTATACTTTGACACAAATAAGAGTGCAGTATTTTCTCCAACTCAAATTTGTCTAGCAACGCAAAATGGTTAGCATTGTCTAAATTGTTCTATTTTACTTTCAGTGCAAAATCTCTACTGAGGAAAATCTGAAGCTTTCTTTAAACATTTAAACAATTATGTATTACCTCACTTAAAAAATAACTATTGTTTTAATGATATTATAAAATTCACTTCAGGTTAAAAGCAGTTAAATTTGGTTAGGTATTGGCTCAATAAAATTAAAATAATGAAAATGAAGCAAAGTAAATTGCAAGTTGATAGAAATTTATTCTTAAAACAGTTAATGTTACTTTGCCCTCTTTCATGTTTACCATTTTTATCATATTCATCTTAATGACGTTGTTGTACACAAATTATTTGCAGAATCCTGAGACGTTTTAGCTGTGTGTATTAGGACACTTTAACAATTTTTATTAAGGACAGCAGTCTGATGAATCACATCCAACTCATAGTCTTACCAAAGATTTTATAAATTGACTTTTGTCATATTTTAATACTATTTCACCAGTTTTTCTCACATTAATACTGCATCATTGTACAGCATTAATACCTAATATGTGAGGGACTTTCAGTAAAAATCCTACAACTTAGTCTTAGAACTATCCATTTCTCCATCTTCAGCTAGCAAAGATCTAAAACATGTCCCTTTGAAATAACACCAGAAGAAAAATTCCAGCTTTCCAGATTTTCATGGCAGGAAGAGAGAAAGTGGAATCTTATTCATTCAGCTCTCAAGTATCTTCTATAGCCAGCCTCGTTTCATAAACTTCAATATAGTAATCACCACAGTGATCTTGGGCCAATAACAAGCTAAAGCTTGCCATTCTTAGATTGTTTCTTGTGTTTCTAAGGATATGGATCTCCTTTGTCCCACAGTTTTTCTCACATTATTCTCTTCAAATCAAAACACTCATCATTGGCATTTTCAGCTCCTGAGTTCTACCTTTCCAATGTTAAAAGCAAAGTCACCTATAAGCACCTCCCCCAGTGGATATAACTGCTTACATTTCTGTGCATTTTTTGTGCTTTCTACTGATTGAACTTTGTGAGACTAACGCTGCATAATTAACTTCCCCAACATCAATTAATTATAGCAACCATTTATTATTGCTTATGTATCCCTAGATCGGCTGGGCTTTGGCTGGTCCAGACAACATCTTCTACTCCAGATACAGAGGCCAGCGAATGCAGCTTTTCTTCCTCTCTTCCTAAGATCAGTGAGGTGATTAATTATATGTACTGCTCATGATAGTGACTGCAGCAGGAAAGAGAAGGTAGTAATATAAAAAACCTCCAAAATCTCTGCTGGTGACTATCATACTGTCAGTTTCTGTTCTCACACTTCTGGTCAAAGCACATTACAAGCCAAGTGTGAAGGCAATTTGTCAAATTTGTGCAAGGCTATTAATTTAGGAGCAGGGGAAGTTTAGGAGATGATGAGATAATTTGCCATTCGCCTCTTTTAAGGAAAATAGTTGTTTCCTTTATGATTGTGGCCTGAGTTTTTTTCTGTTGTGTTCATACCCATCTGTATTGACTATTCTATTCATATATTGCTTCAATATAGCAGATATTCATCACTGGAGAAATATGCAAGTACACTGATTTAATCCCTCTGATCATTGCTATTACACATAAGCTCAAATGCCCTGTGCTTTCTATAAAGACAGCCATGAGAGAACCTGAAGTTTGCCTGTAGTGCTGCTCCTCTACTTTCTTTCAGGCTGAGATTCATTTTATAGGATCCAACAGAATTAATATGGAGAAAAATCCATGTAAATATGTATTTTCAGAATCAATGGATTTATAAACTGCAGAGCTTCTAAATTTCTTTTTTGAGTAGCTGTGGTCAACGACCCCCTGTTATATATGCCTGGTTTAGACCAATTCTGGTGTTCATGGGTTTTGGGGAAGGAGAATGACAAGGCAGCTGTCACCTTGGAATCTTAGCTCAGGCCCAATCTTTTAAATACTCTGTCTATTCTCATTGACAATAAGCAACTTACTTACTTAGGTAGAAATGACTGTTCTCAGGCATATCCCTGACTTTATCTCTCTTTGTCTCCTGATAGGTTAATTGTGGTTTCATGTCCACACTAAATTCCAATTTTTTGAACAGAATAGTAGAATAGTGCCTGGGTGAAATAGCTACCAATCGAGACTTCAGTCTTCTACATACTCATGCAACAAAAAAAGAAAAGTAAATATGTACAGATGTTAAGTCAGAATTTTTAGTTTTTCTATTTCTCTCCTATAATCTTATTTGAAGAAAATATATTAGTCCTCCCAATCTTTCCTTTGATGGGAATTCATGTTTTTCTATCATTTTCCTAAGTTCCTCTATTTTTTTATCTGTATCTTCTCTAACTTCACTTATCATGCTCTTCATTATGGTTATCATCTCTACTGTTATCTAAGAAACTATGTTTGATCTGAGTTTTCGGGAGCCTCATTCATTTGCTCTGCTTCCGCTTCAGAGTCTACGTTGGTGGTTTGCCACTTGACCCACTTCACTGTCCCCTAAGTTGACCTTTGTGAGCTGGAAATCTGGGGTTGCATATTCCTTACACGTCTTCTCATTCTCTGTTTTTTATTTTAGTTCCTGTGTTGATGTTTTTAAACTGTTTATGGTAGGTAGCATTATTGCTAATATTAAGAACACTTAGGAAACGACAACCTCTCAGAGATAACTTCGTTGTGTGGTTGGTTTTTGGGTTTTGTGTCTGTTGCAGGATCCTATATCTTGGACTTACTGGGGATCAGAAATGTTGCCAATTTGACCTGGTCCTTGGGTGTTTCACACTGGCCCATAGCATGACCCTCAGTCCTGGCATACAAAGAAGAACAACTGATTAGAACAATTACGTCACCTTGGCTAAGTAATACAATCAGTAATAACAATAGTATCAAAGAAATCCTAGAAAGTGACAAACTGTAGTAACTTAATTTGTCACTGTTAACATGAACAGTATTTGTAGTTATATAACCAAATTTAAAACAAACCAGAAAATTGTGTACAGCAAATATCCCCTCAATGTGGCAATTTTATCCTCAGAGAAGAAAATTTAAAAGGACTAGGGGAAATAAACAAACAGTAGAGGTGAAAGACATTACAACAAGGTTGATTATGCAAGCTTTGGGAACTAGTGAAGGCAGGAGGGAAAGAAGGAAGAAGCAGAAATAACAGAACAAAACAGAACAAATGCAAAAACCTACTAACAATGTCCTCATATAAAACAAGAACAATCAAGCAGAAGAGGGGGAAAATGGATAAAATATTAAAAAAAACAGAAAGGGAAAAAGGTAGGAAAAAATCTATGCCAAGGCATGTCTGTGTTGTCACTGGTTGACTAGGAGGCAGGCAGATCCCAGATCTGTGTTGCTTGATCTAAGCAAGCAACAAGTAAAATTACAGTAGTGATGGATAAAACCTGCAAATCGGAGCCTTCAGTTCCAATGAGGTGTTCAGCCTGCTCCGGCTGCTGACTGAGGCTGCAGCTGAGTTTCCACTGATTCCTACTGGCTTGAACTTTTTCGTTCCTCACCCTGGTATTTTGAGCCACTGGATGGAGCCAGCCCAAAGCTCCCCTGAGTTCTGACTTTTGCTGACTGCTTTCCAAAATGACTATCAGCCAATTACCTTCTCCTGGAGGTGTATGAACCTGAATAACTCACCAGCCACTTAAGTCTATAGCACCCACTGCTCCATTCCACAAGTGCATTGCTCTCTGGAGGTCTCTGGGGTCGCCAGTATTTGCTATGCTTCTCCAGGTTAAGCTGCCCCTCATGATAGGAGCCAGGGCTCAGGGAAAACTTGCCCCTTGCCACATCCCTGCTATATGTTGTGGTCTTTATTTTGCTTTCTCCATGGGCTCTAATTTTCACTTTGGGGTCCTTGCTGGGTTCCAGGGGCTCACTTTCCTCCTCTTCTTCCTCACATTGCTGTATCTCAGCATCTAGATTCCGAATATCAGAGAGGCTGTTTCTCTGCTGCTCACCATTCTACCATCTTCCTTGAAGTCTACAAATGGAGTTTTGTACTATCTTTAAGCAAAGTCCTTTCTGTGGAAATGATAAAATAAACAAAAAGAAGTTCACTGTGTAGTCTTCCTTCCCATGATTTAATTGCCCTGCTGCTCTTTCTAAACCATAATCATCTCAATGATGGTTTTGTTTTTGTTTTTTTAAATTTTTGCTCATATTTGTATTTCAGACATTGGACAGTGCCTGGTATATAATGAAACCAAAATAACTTTTGTCCAAAGAATATGTTCAAAGATATCTTGTTATTTTCTAACTTATTTTACCGGTGTATATCATTTAATGCTACCTATTTTGACAGAAGTTCTCGTTTTCTACATAAAATCTTCCCATGCTTCTACTTTGTTTTTTGGCAGAGGTTGGGTTTGAGTCATTTTTTTCCCTCAGTTCATATGTCTAGGAAAGATGATAGATTTCTGTTAAAATAAATGCCACTTATTATGGAATGGTTCGGAAAAGATATTTCACTATATCTTGACCAGTGAGCCATGAAACAACAGATGCAATGGAAAGGATAATATCTGAGATAGGGGGTCTTTGGGGAGATTAAAAACAAAAAAACAAGCAAACAAGTACAAAAAAACCCAAAGGTAACACATTTCACTGTCTAATAGTGCTTGTTCCATTTGCATGTTACTTGGACCAGATGAACACTACCCCCTCACATGTTAAAGAAAGCAGGTGAGAAATTTTGTAGAACTTTAATATTTTATCATTTTTAGGCCATTGAAGTAGTCACAGAGATGGCCCAACCTACAATTGCTACAAAAGTTTGTGTGATAATCTAATTAAGGCTGACTCATTTTTTATTGTACACTAACTGATAAAAATCCACCTATCCATCAAACCCATTCCTTCCTCGGGCTCTGCAGCAATAGGCAGCAATAGGCTTACTGGGTTCTTATAAATCTCGGGTCTAGCATCCCTTTGTTCATTCGACGGCTTTTTTTATATAATCATCCTGGTGGTTTTTCATTTGATCCTCTTCTCTTTGCTTGTTTTCTGAGTGATTCCGATCATCTCATAGCTTTACGTATCAGTTCTGTTTTGATAACCTCGAACCTGTGAAAGGTTTGGCTTTTCTCCTTAGGAACAGCAGATTTCTGTTTTGTAAGACTTTGTGTTCTTTGCTGTGCTTCAGATGGATATGAGTGTCTTGCACATGACAGGAAGAGCTCTATCACTGGAGCACATCTCAACCATACCAGGTGCTCAGTGTTTTTATGGCTTTTCTCAAACTCACCTATCTCATACTCTTGCAATCCCGCAGGTTTACTCTCATCTAAGAGAACAACTGCCTGACTGCACTGTCTCAAAGCTTTGTGGTAATCATTGGTGGTTTCTACTCTCTTTCTTCCTCAGAAGTGGAGTTTTACCTCTGAATTGTTTTCTTAATATGCCTCTTTATTTTTACTGAAAACAATGTCTGTTATCATTTGAGTATTGCAGATGCACAAAATTTTTAGAGCAGAAGTGTGATAGAGACCGAGATACATTTAACTTTCTCACCTTTGATATTCATCTGCATTTGTTCTTTAAGTTCTTTTAAGACTCATCAAGTATTCTAAAAATTCTCTACCGTGTGCCAAAATTCAAATTATGCTTCATTTTTCATGCTTGGACTCTGTTATGTATACCAAATCATAGAATAAATATATTTAACTGATTCTACAGTTATCTTCAACATTTGCTTTTCAAATCCTTTTTTGCCTTCAATTTTAATATTTTGGGAAACAACATAGCACTTGCTATATAGTTCATTTATTTATGTGTACCAGTATATGAATTTCCACTTAACATTTTTCTCAAAATTATATTTTAATTAACTGAAATAAATAGATAAAAGCTTAAAAAATGGAAATTTTGTGTCAGGAGCTCAAATAGTATTATACAACCTAAGGATTTACATATATTATCATGCTTTATCCTCTCAACAGCGCTTTGTACCACTATTATTATAATTTCTGTTTTACACATAGAGGAAATAAGACATGGAGGGAAGAAATTGTTTATCTTTGGTCATAATAACTAGTAAGTGATAGAACAAGGAACTGAAATGAAGTTACAATATTAATTATTCTTAAGAATTACACACAATGATCATATATCACTCTACCCAATATGCTTCACTTTCAGGATTCTTACATAACATGTGTGAAGTAAAAGAAATAATTTAGTAGCCAGAATTTAGTGTTACTCAGTACAAAAATAGAAATTGTATGGAAGGAGTGAGCTAACTGTCAGCTTTAAAGAGAATGTAAAGCTTACAATTTCTGCATCTAAAATGAAAAAGTACATATGTGTTTGACAATGTTCAGTGTTTTGTGGTTTTCTCGAGTGTTGTCATTATCAACAACCACACAGAAAAACAAAGTCTAGTACTCCTCTGTTACATGATATGATTCAATTAGATATATAATACGCTTTAGTATCTTTGTATTTAAAATATAATCATCACTGTAAGGATAGTTAAGATGTGTTTGAAGAAATGTTCAACATTACTGATCCTTTAAGAAATGCAAATTAAAACAACATTGAGATTTCATCTCACTTCAGAAAGAATAGCTTCCATCAAGAAATCAACCAATAACAAATGTTGATAAGGCTGTGGGAAAAGGGAACACTTCTCCACTGCTGGTGGGAGTGTACACTGATGTGGCCACTGTGGAAATCAGTATGTAGACTCCTTGCAAAACTAGGATTGAAAGTCTCATTCAATCCAGTTATTCTCCTTCTGAGTATTTTCCCAGAAAAACTGGAAGGGTCACATCACAGCGCTGTATGTGCACCCATATTCCTAGCAGCATAATTTGTAATAGCTAAATCTTGGAAACAACCAAGATATACATCAACTGCAGAGTGGATAAAAAAGATGTAGTATTTTTATACAATGGAATATTACTCATCTGTAAAAAGGATAATCTTGAGGCTTTTATAGGTAAATGGAGGCTACTTGAGACCATACTCATAAGTGAAATAAATCAGACTCACATTTGTAAATAATGTATTGTCTCCCTAGTGTAAAAAATAAATAATAATAACAATAATAGACTGAAAGAGTAATAAGGTCCAAAATATACAATAGCTATTGTAATAATGAAGGTGCTCAAAAGGAAAGAACAACTGGGATAGGGGAAAGGAGAAATGGAAGAAAGGAAAAGATTATATATATGTAGGTATACATATACAATTGTATGTATGTATATGTATGAGAGATAAATAACTGTACTACTAAGTATCTGTCTGTTCATCAAAAAGAACAATTTGTGCTGTCATTATTTGATTGTTTGATCATTTTTAATGCCTAAATCTTGTAACCTGAACAACTATTTCTAAGATAACAATATGTAATATGTTAACTAGTGTCTGTTTCTTACTTCTTAAAAAAATCTATATCATTTACATCCTTTTTTCTGTTTTGCTTTTTTAAAATAAAAAAATTTCTGAAGACCACAAGTATTACTGAATCTTTGAACAGATATTAATGTGATGCTGCATATTACTCTGGAAGTACAAAATCACTATCCCGCATGGAGAAGGCAGAACAGGAGTTTCTGTTGACCTTTACAGAATTTTTAGAAGATTGAGCTCTTGAGATTCTTCCATTCATGATAAGGGAAGTGGTAAGTTGGCAGAAACAATTTCTTGTTATTTACTGGCCATTATAGTTGTAAAATATTGCAGACATGAGCCTGACATAAATCAGCTTCTCTTGGATGAACGTGCCGGGAGAGAAGCTTTCTGCCAAGGTTTCCTCACCCCAGCAGTATCTCTCTGTGGTGCTTTCGCTCTGTCTTTGGCAGGCTTTCAGAATTTATTTTGCTTTTAATTCTAAGTAATCTTCAATCAGGAGACAGAAATAGAGGCTCAGAGGTTTAAAGCTGAAAAGGGCTTTGGAGGTTTTATCAGTTACATTACCCGTATCAGAATTCTTTCTGTAACAAAAGATAGAAAACATTGTTGGAACTTAAGCAAAAGATAATAATCCTTTAAAGTTAATGTCAATATGTAGGTCAAGCTTCAGGAGAAGCTTGATCTGGTGGTTTAAAAATCACCTCAAGGACAGTATCACTTTTCATTACTGCATTCTTTTGTTTACAATGTGCACTTCGGGCTGGGGATTTAGCTCAGCGGCTTAAGCGCCTGCCTGGCAAGTGCAAGGTCGTGAGTTCGATCCCCAGTACCAAAAAAAAAAAAAAAAAAAAAAAAAACTTCTGTACAATGTGCACTTCAGTCTCAGCTTCTTTATGGTTCTCACCACAGAGAGATATTGCACATGGATTTGTTTTACTCAGTGCATTATTTTATTTGACAATAAACCCTACTACCCAAACTACATGGCTTCCCTACAAATGGAAATTCGTAGTTCTAAAAGAATTTGGGTATTGGATTTTGGGGAAAATTATCTAGTCCATTACTTTCCAGTTGAAATAGATGTGTTAGAAAAAGATTTGTAAGATGGAACAATAGCATCTACCCCACAACTACACTTACGCTACTAAAACTAAATATTAATTTTGTAAAACCAGGACACATCAAGATGTCTCCCAATGGTAGGGAAATGGAGAGTTTGTTCATCTTGCCTTTCCCATATTCTTCTTGAGCTTTAGTTGATCCAGAACAGTCTTCAGATCTGGCTTAGTGAGCTCATGCCTTGACTGTTTATCACTTTGACTTGTAGTTTCCTGGTGACTGCCTGAGGCTTCTGGTTAGCAAAATGGAGCAATGCAAATGGTACATGATAACAAAAGACACTCTTGCACTAATAAATTAGATAGCACATGCATATAGTTACTGACTTGGGCAAGTCCCTTCATACCTAGTTTTTGATGTGATGTAAGTTTGACTCTTATTTTCAAAGGGGAAACACTGGATCGGCATACATTTTGAGACAATGAACTCATCCTCAAAGGAAATGTTCAACTTGTATTTGAAATTGTCATCTCTTTTCTTCAAGATTTACTCATTCAACAGTATTTGTTGTGAGTTTATAACATGTTAGACAACTTTCTGTTTTGGAGATAGGTTTGAACAAAGTGGGCAGAAATTCATACTATCATTGTATTAATGTTACAAAGCAGCCAAGGAAAATAAATAAATGAAATATACAAGTCTATGATGAGCAGTTCTTTTGCAATTGTGAACTCTCCTCACACATTCCTTGTTATTCTTCCCTGCTCCCCTTTTATTTATAGCATTTATTAATAATTACTATCCTCTAATGTAGTATATGATATTTGTATTTAATGAGTATTTCTGTGTCTTCGTATAGTTTTTTTGTTTCTTTGTTTGTTTTTCATACTGGGAATCAAACTTAGGGCCTTGCATTTGCCTGGCAGGCACTGTGCCACTGAGCTATATCCCAGCCCAACTTTACATAGTTTTTAATTTCCTCAATAGAGTCACTATTTGTCTTCAACACCCAGATCAGTTTCAGCATCCTCGAAAACTTTCTGCTATATAGTAGACATTCAGTAGATATTTGTGGAAGGAAGACAGGATGGGGAAACAGTGAAATAATGTAGTCATCCCGGGCACACAATTCAGAGATGATCTTGACTCAATAATTCTGGGTGATAAAAACTCCTTAAAGCTTTGGTTTGTTTACAGTGTAAGATGAAAGTAAGGAATGGTACAAAATAAGGTGCACGTCCTTGTTTTTTAATCTAAATAATACTTGTTTCTGTTGCTGGTGATAGTATTATGCCAGTGTAATTGTTCCTTTATAACAGATGCCCACTGGATAGCCAATTATGCATTACAACAGATCAGCAAATTGCAAGATCTCCTGTAGCCTGACAGCCCTGGAGAGCTCTTGTTTAGTCCAGAGTTGGACTCTGTCATCAACTCTTCTACCATGCTAAATCTCAAATCTAGTTATGTATTTCAATGTCTTAGAGAATTTTTTCTTTTATTTTTGCTTTTCTTTCTTTCTTTCTTTTTTCAATATCTATGGGAAATGGAGAAAGCCTTTTGGCAATTCTTTGAGCACAGGTCTGGAATGGAAAGTGTTATATACATATTTTCAACAATTTAGGAAAAACTTTTCTGCCCTTAATTTATGTTTTAAGGTAAAATTTTAGGAAATACTATTCTAAAACACAAACTAATGATTGTTTATCGATCTTCCCATGAGACATATTCCACTTAGCTGTGAAGTCTTTAGATAGAGTGCTCATTACAAGTAAGAACTCACTCTTCAAGAAAATAAGTATTTATAGCAGGAGGAGCTCTTGGATAGGGAGAAACAAGATGTGGTGTATTTTTAAAACTCAAATTCACAATGAGAGATCACCTTTTTCTGACTATATGAGATTTATGTTGAAGCCTTTGGAGTTTTGAGAATTTTATCCCCTTCTCAAATAAAAGGAAAGAGTATCTAGTTCTTGTGAAATGTGCAAGGAAGTTGAAAAAGCCAAGCCTTCCTCATATGCCAAGTAGGGTTCTCTTATCCTTAGGCAATTTGACTCTGAGGCTGCAGAGCACCTCTGGCCCTCCATGGAGGGCTCCTGTGAGGAAAACTGAGAGACTGTTGTCTTTACTTTTTATTTCCTGAACTCGGCACAGCTCAGCCTTGGGGCCAAACACATTACAGTCAGCTCAAAGACTTTGGCCTCATCTTTGGAGTCTTTTGAAATTCACTGCCCAAGGAATCTCAGTAGGAAAGTTTTACTCAGTTACAACCTTCATTCTGGAAAACACTACGTGTATTTTGTTCCTTAAAAAAAATTCACACTCCCTCATCCCTCCTTCCTTCCCTCCCCTAGCCTTCCTTACCCTCTCCTTCCTTCCTTCCTTCCTTCCTTCCTTCCTTCCTTCCATTCTTCCTTTCTTCCTTCTTTCTTTCTTTCTTTCTTACTTCTTTCTTTTCATCTGCTTAGATATATCGGTTATTAACTGACAAGGGAGATGGATAGGTAGGCATTCAGATAAATGGCAAGAAAAAGGTAATTTGCTGACAGAACATGTAGTTATGAGAAGGAATAAATGAATCTTTTCTGTTCATTTTTTAATCCTTTCTCCCATTCCAGTTGTTCTTTCCTTTTGAGTAGTTTCTTCCACTGTCACTTTCACGATTGCTATTGTACATTTCGGATATTATTTACTCTTTCAGGTTTTTACACGAGGGAGACAATAATATTTACACACATGACTTTGATATATTTCATTTATGAGTATTGTCTCAAGTTGCATCCACTTACCTATAAAAGGCTCCAGCTTATCTTTAATAGCTGAATAGTGTTCCATTTTATACAAATACCACATCTTTTTTATATACACAAGATGAATAGTTATGGTATTAATCTGTCTTAGTGCATCAAAAATAATAGTTTGTGCTTTCATTGTTTGATCATTTTTTCATTCCTGTATCTTGTAATCTGAGCAACTACATTGGAGGTAACAATAAGCAATGTATTAGTCATTATCAATCTTTAAAAAGTCCTCTAAACTTACAAAAGCAAAAGGAAAGAAATCTTGTGGTTCTCTGTTCATAAATAAGAATGAAGATTAGTATTAGGCATGGGAATTAAGTCCCCAAGAGTATAAGAAGATGTAAGTGTTTTAAAAGACAATTAAAGATAATGACAAGAAAATTAGGGGAACTGACCTGAAATAAGATGAGAATATCAAAAGAAGACCCAGAATTGATGAAAAGGAGAATCTATAAATCAGAAATCTGGCTCACATTTAGAAAATAAAATGCCAGAGAGGAAAAAGAGAGAGAGAGAGAGAGAGAGAGAGAGAGAGAGAGAGAGAAAAAGAAAAAACCCAGGAAAACCCAATCATCATCACTTTGTGAAAAAGATTTAACAGTGATAAAGAAACTTAATGCCATTTGGAAGATAGCACACACACTGGGAGTTTGCTGAACTGTGCACTCCAGTAATAACATTGCAGAGATGCTGTTACAGATCTGCCATCTGTTTCACCAGCCGTGGAGATTCATTTGGACATCCTACTTCATGCCAATACCACACAAGATCTTTCTGTTCACATGGCCCAAACCAAGTTAGATGCAACTGCAGAACAGACTTAGGTAATTTGTTCTAGCTGGGCTCACCAGTAACACATACTCATCATGCAATAAAGATGGCTTTTTAAGAAAGATCTTAACAGATAATCATACCTAGTGTAGATTGACTCCTAAACACATTGTCTTTGAGACACAAGTAAAAGCCTAGAAAGAAAACTTAGCCATCAAAAATTTGACATTTAATTTGCTATATGTGTTTAGACCAATGATTTTCAACTGATGGAGTATTTTGCCCCACAGAGAATATTTGGCAAGCTATAGAGATATTGTCAGTATTATAACTTGGGAAAAGGTTGGAGTGAAACTAACACAAGGGATGCTGCTAAAAATCCTACAGTGTACAATAATGCCCTCCACAGTGAAGAATTATCTGGTTTATAATATCAATAGCGTCAAGGCTACAAAATGTGATTTATTTAGAGAAATACTTTCTTTTTTTTTTTGGCTTTTTTCAACAACTCCTTACTTACGTGAAGATAATTTCTTACATGAATGATGTAAAATGTTGCACATAGAAATGCCTGGAAATTGCTTAATTTGACTATGTATATTGAAAATGATATTTGTCAAATTATAAAATGATTCTAAAACTTACATATAAAGTGGTTGGAATAGGGTTTGGTATAAAAGTATGCTTCATATTATATATGGCAATGAAATGATGACATAAATGGAAGAAGAGTATACTCATGTTATATCCATAATTATGTAACTGTTTCATATCCTATAGCACGAACTAGAGCATTTACTATTTTGTCTTTCAGACCTTGCTTTGCAGTCCAGGGCAGCCTTGAACTCACTATGTAGCCCAGTGTGTGTGGTTTCAAAGCATTGAGCCTCATGCTTCAGTTTACTGAATGCTAAGATTACAGGCTTTTACCACCAGCCAGCCAGACCAGAGCATTTTAATTGAAAGTGTCTGTATTCTTTCCTTCCTCTCATAATGTTTCTCAATATGTATGGGTCTTTATTCTAAGTCAGTGAGGATCATGATAGTGTGTTGCATCATTTTCAGAATAATACTTTGTACATTGTGGAATGAGATTAAACTGTTTCTATTTCCTCTTTTTTTTTTTTTTTGGCAGTTTTGGGAATTGAGTACAGGTCTTAACTCCGAGCTACATCAGCAGCCCTTTTATGTTTTATTGTGAAACACGGTCTAATTTGCTAAGACTAGGCTCAAATTTGCAATCTGCATGCCTCGTCCTCCCAGAGTACAGAGATGACAGGAAAGCACCACCGCAACTAATTGCATAAACTCTTCCTAAAAGCTCTTTGAACAAGATAACTATTTTTAAAAAGTATCTCTTTACATCTCAAAATAAAATAAGTTATTTGCAAATTTTATGGGATGTATGAAGAGAACAAAGGGGAAAAAAAGGAAAAAAAAGAAATGAAAATCTATTTGCACCATAATCAGGAACAACTGAAACACTGTCACAGTAATTTCTGAGTCATTACTACATGTCATCCAGAGCTGGGAGATCCCCCACCTGGATTGGAAACAGAGACACGAGAGGTCATAAATTTGATCTAGAGGTGCTGAAAGAGGAAGGCACTCTGAGACGCCTTCACCTCGACTATGTTGAGCTAATCAAGTGAACATTTGAAATGGATGGGAAAAGGGAAAATTGCTCAGCATGACTATGAAATTATTTTTGGTGACTCATGAGCATATGCAGCAAGCAGCTGTTTCTACTCATATTCTGGACTCTTTCTCAAACTCTTTGGTCAGAGAATTTTGAAGAGCTGAGTAGAGTTGTTCTGCTGTTTGATGGTTCTCAAATTTAGCTGCACATATATCAACTAAGTGTTATATATCCCCTTAAACTTTGTATGTTGGAGACTAATCCCCAATGTGATAGTCAACTGAGGTGGGTTCTTTCTAATATAATTAGGTCAGAAGGCTAAAGTTTAATGTGAATGGAATTAATGTCCTCATAAGAAGTGACATGAGAGAGTTGCTTCCTGTCTCTCTGCTCTTTCACTGGGAATTAGATATGCAAGCACTTTTTTCTTAGACTTCTCAACTTCCAGAAGAGTGGGAATTAAGTGTTGTGTAAGCCATCCCAGTTTATGGTATATTTGCTGTAGCAGCCTAAAGTGACTAAGACAACACTGACATCACTTGAGTTGGGTATCTTTAAATACTACTAATGCTATTTCCTGTACCCTGCCACCACCATCAGAGATTCTAATTTAATGGCTCCGGGGGAAGACTCAGCATCATAGGTGTTATATAACCCTAAATGATTCTTCAGGGAAGTAGCTGACTTAGTGTCTAACCTAGAAATCATAAAAGTTAAAAGGCAGAATGAAAAGACATCTTATTTTTTTTCTTTCTTTGCTATTACTCTCACTCTTTGCTTTCTTCCTATTTTATTTTAGTTTTTTGTTTAGCTTTTCTTTATGAGTCATGTTAAGAAGCTAAGCAACATCAGACATTGAGAGAATGGCTACCATTTCCTAAGGAATCCTCCTTTCCAACATTTTGTCCATCACATTCATTAATCCATTTAGTTCATCCAATGGCTCTGAAGCACGTTGTTGGATGCTGATTGAGAGCGTGCTACATAAGTAAACCATTTTCTACACTCTGGCAGGTTCACTCAGTAAGAGTGAAACATTTCTAGGTTCAGAGCTCAGT
This sequence comes from Dolichotis patagonum, assembly GCA_004027295.1. Classification (NCBI taxonomy): domain Eukaryota; kingdom Metazoa; phylum Chordata; class Mammalia; order Rodentia; family Caviidae; genus Dolichotis; species Dolichotis patagonum. The sequence continues at coordinate 24,022 of PVJX010010603.1, forward strand.
CACAACAGAACCTGACCTTTACAGAAAAGTATAGTGGCCCTAAACCTGTGTGCATATGAGCATCTTATAGCATATTTTAGAAAAGGACCCATGCTACAGTTTAGAGTAGTAAAAGTATTCTGTATGAGATACTTTAGTGGACATTTGATGTAATGTATTTGGAAAAACTGGCATAAGTTTACAACTCAAATTATTGAACCTAACTATATTCAAATTTTCAAAAATGTAAGTTTAGAAAGGTCCTGAAATGGAATGCAGACTGTGACCAAATAATTTAACTGTATTACCAACATATTCATAGACTCACCAAAGAACACAGAACAAAAAGGACCTGATCTAAATAACATAGGAATGTATACAAGAATGAACACTAAAAAGTATAGGAAATATCTGTGAGGTCTTCACTCTAGTTGGTAAGTTATTTCCTCTAAGACTGTAATTTTGCAATTCCGAAACTACTCTACATGTATACCAGATTTGCATAATTTTATAAATAGACACTGTATGGTAGGAACCAGGAACAGGAAGTATGGACAAACAGAAGGAAAACCTAGAATGATTCTTGAGGTATTAGACTACCGAGTTGGCAACATCAGAACAGATTTATACTTTTACATATAGATAATGTGTACATTCAAAAGCTCATAAAATTCATGTATATATTACAGTTCTGTCCACTGAGATGGTCCAGAATCAACAACACCCAGAAACAAGGAGTGCACCAAGAACACTCATATTAGTTTCTTGTACCATGCTCTAATAAAAGGAACCCAGCCTGCTTGGAGAAATAGCTGCTTCTGAGGTTAAACCAAGGAGTATACAAGATTGGAATTCATAAAACAAAAAGATGAGTGTATGTAATGGGGATACAGGAATTAATTAAAAGAACTCTCAATAACCAAAGATGGAATAATTTGAGAAGTAAAATAATCTACTGAAGTATAACACAAAGTGTCAAGTTACTTCCATAAGTTTATAGTAATATGATTAATTAAGTGTATAAGTAAATGTGAAAAGGTCAACACCAGCAATAATATCATGTTGATAGGATGTTATTAAGTGATTGTTTTACCTGTGTGTTCTTTCTTCTACAATCCTCCATCTTGTCATGAGAAAAGAATCAGGCAAAACAAAATAAAACGATACTCTACATAGTACCATGCTACCACTCTTCAAAACTACCCAGGTTAAAAAAATGAGCTCTGAAAACTTGCCTTAATCAAAAGGAGCCTAATGTAATATGCTATCCAGGAGAAGAACCAGAATGTAATATGGCATCTTACATAAGAACAACAAAAAATACATTTTGTTATAGTCTGGCTTACAAAAGAAAAGATTTAATACAGGACACATAATTTATAGGGTTTTATAATATTTATCTAAAAAGTCATATGCGGGAGAGTGGAGGAGATCTGTCCACACACTAGAGACCTAAAGAATCCAACTGAGGGCCTGAATCCCATGGCAATGTTCTGCATGGGTTCATCTGAAGACCCAGAGCCCATGACAATATTCTTCACAAGTCCAGCTGGAGGCCTAGAGCCCACAACAGTGTCTCAAGCTAGTCTCTTGGGACTGTGCAAGGGCCACTGGTGGAAGCTAGAAAGACTGCATGACAGGAATGAAGAATCTGTGCCAACAGGCTGAGGGATCTGCACTGGAGCCAGCAAGCAACACTCAAAGTAGCGAGCCCAGCTCACCCAAAGAGAACTGCAGCCATCCTAAGCAACAGCAAGAACCTGCACTATTCTAACAATGAGAACAGCTGAGTTCATATCAGGAAACCCAGTTGAAACAAGCTTCTCCAGGAGAATCAAGAAATAGCACACGTCTCTGCCTCCAAGTGTGCACCAGCAGGATGAAGGATCTGTAATAGCAGGCTGAGGGTCTACACCTGAGCCAGGGAGCAATACTGAAGGTAAGGACCAAGCTTGCCTGAAAAGAATCGCAGCCATCTTCAGCTACAGCAAGGACTTGAGCTCCTCTGACCATGAGAACACCCGACTTCATATCAGCAAAGCCAGGGTGACAAGCTTCTCCAGGAGAATCAACAGCACATTTCTTCCCCTCCAGTTCTCTTACGCTGTCAGCAACAATCGTCAGGTGGGTCATCCATACCTAGCACCACGCTGATTCAGTTCAGTTTGGTGTTTCAAGTTGACCATTAGTTAATCCACCACACATATATAGGTAAAAACTGAAGCAATCTGAATGAAATGTAGGCTACAATTATTAATTATGAATCAGATTTTTATTATTATAACAAATATCTATAATATTAGATGGTACCAATAATGAAAATGACATTTCTCTGAATTATCTTTGAATCATTTTGTAAATCCATAAGCATTCTAAAATTAAAACTTATTAAAAAAACCATGCCATCTATTGCCTGGAACACATACAGAAACTCAGACTTGTCTGGTGTTAGATTATATACACTGGTACATTTTTAAAGAGACCAGGTGCTTATAATGACTATCTAAAGCAGATTGAAGTTACTCAGTAGAGAATCTATGGCATGACCTATCCTTTCAATAGATCCAAAATACCCCTTTTTAGGTCAGAGATCAGTAGTCTTCATTTTAGGTTCTTTATAAGTGTCAGCATAGACTTTTCAATATCCTTGCATCTGAGCTTGTGTGAATTAAGGAAACTTTTGTGAAAGACTGAAATTTATTAAAATGGTCTGATATCAATTAACAACTAAAATTTTATGTAGTCTTTTACTAGTGCACCACATACCTCAGAAAGAGTTCAGTCCCCAAATGTATGATGCATAAAAGTGGCAACTGAAATGAGAGTGAGTCACTGCCTTTTTATACAAGTCACACGTGCAAACTGTTTTGTTTTTGTTTTTATCTTGGTTTGGTGTGTCATGTGTGCAGAAGTTTTGTGCTGATTTTATACAGACAGCAATAAAGGAAACAAAATCTTGTGCCTTTGAAATTCTCTAGCCTACTGGTTCTCTGTGTCATGTGTTTCTTGGGAACTTTCCTGGAGAGTTAGGGGGGAGTAGGGAGCAATGAGCTCCCATCTTTATCCTGCTTCACTTGAAACAGTCCAGGCTTAGTCAGTTGTGTGTATGTGTTGACATTTAATCAGAGTTCTTATGATAAGGAAAGCATTTAAGCCACCGAAATAGTTTAGTTTCCTCAATTTGCATAGGAAATATCTGAGGCCACAAGTATCAAGGGCTTGTTCCTCATAGTTCTGATCTTTTATTCAGTAAGTGATATCTCATCTTGGACTCAACATGACTTTCAATGATGGCAGTAAGTCTCAACATTTCAAGGCCTTGCATCTCTTTCTAATAAATGGGTGAGGTCAGTTTATGAGCTCAAAATTATTTACATGTTAACAGTAACATCTGTTATGTGTCCCCTACTTCTGTGTTCCTTCTCATTTATCAGATTATGTACCTGGGAATATTTTTAAATTCTTGTACATTAGTAGTACAAAATAATGATATTTGTAGTGGTATGTTGGTATAGTGCATAGAGAATACTTTTATTATATTCATCCCCATTTCTCCCTCTTGTTTTCCTCCTTTACTCTCCAGAGCCTTTCACTGTCACTATAACGTTACCTTCTAGTTTCCTGCTATCTCTATCTTCTTGAATTTATCTTTATTTATTTTTAGATTTTTATGTACTCCATTTTTAAATTGTATTTTGAAAAGAACAAGACCAAATGAGAAAGAAAACAAAACAGGGTCATTCAAAACAAAAGGATGGACATAGTATAAGATTAAAACCACAATATAAGGTAATCTACAATGATTATTATGATGTCTCTTGTTATCTTCAATAGAATTGTCTATATCATCATGCATAGTAAATTTGAACATAGCAGTACAGAACAATATCATTAAAAAACACAACATTTGAGACATTATAGGACTTGAAAAGCTGGCAATAGTCAAACCAGAATGGGTATTCTAGTGAATCTTGTTATCTTCAGAGTAGTTGCCTATACTCTCAGACTTAATACTATCAAGCATACCAGATTCAAATAAAATCAGTCAAAACAAAATAGTGATCTAACAAACCAGATTCAAATAAGATCAGTCATAATAAGACAGTGTAAGTTATACAGGGCTTCAGATTTAGTTAATAGGAAATTAAGGATGGTTACCATAATATATCCTGCTATTTTTGGAATAGCTGTCTGTGCCCTCAAATCTAGTACAAGGAGACAGACTAGAACAGAATATAATTAAACTAAATAGAATAATGAGAATAATGTGGATTTTAAATACTGATACCCTATTAACAATGTCCTCTGCCTTCCTTTTTTAGACCATTCTTCCCCTTTCACTTTCACAGGGTTCATTGTACATTTTGGGTACCACTAACTCTTTGAGTTTTTATATTAGGGGGGCAACTTGCTATTTACCTAAATGATTCTGAACCTTTTTACCCCTGAGCTTGATCTTAAGTTGTATTCCTTTACTTACAAAAGCCTCAAGGATTTCCTTCCTTATAGCTGAGTAGTTCTCCTCTGCACAAAAGTGTCATGTCTTTTTAACCTATCTGCAGCTGCAGGACAAACTACTCCTATTTCTCTCTGATTCCCTATCACATAGAGCATTATTTTCTCATCTTTGATTTTTAGTCCATAAACCCTCTTTCAGGTTACTTCTATTTCTTATATAGAGCATCTTGATGGACCCTATCTGCTGATCTACTCTGCTTGTGTTTCTTTTGTTAGTGTATTAAGGCCATCTGTGTTAGAGATTATAACCAACCTTCTCTGCCTCATCTCTGCTATGCTATTTGTCTTTCATTGGTTGCCTACTTTTACCCTTCATTCCACTGTCTGCCCTGTTCATTCAGCTTCTCTGCCACTGTTCCTGAAAACCTGGTGTTTTTTTCCTCTCTCTCTGGAATGTCCTTCAGTATTTTTCTGTATGGTTGGATTCGGTGGTCACGAATTCCCCAGTTCCTCTTGTCATGGAAGCATCTTGTTATTCCATTAATTTTGAGAGATAGTTTTGCAGGGTACATCAATCTGGGTTGGAGGTTATTTTCTTTCAGGGCTTGGAATACTTCACTCCAAGTTCTTCTTGATTTGATGGTTTGTGTCGAGAAGTCTGCTGTGATTTTGATGGATTTTCCTTCACAGGTGATCTTTTTCTTTTCTCTGACAGCTTTTAATATTCTGTTCTTATATTGAATTTCTGGGATCTTGATTATTATGTGTCTGGGTGTAGATCTGTTTGGGTTGTAGCTGGATGGAGTTCTGCATGCCTCATTTATCTGAATATCATTTCCTTTTCCTATGCTTGGGATGTTTTCCTTAATTATTTCTGTGAATAGCCTTTGTATTTCATTTGTGTTTACACCTGCTTCTTCATTCACATTTTTTTATTCTTAAGTTATAGATCCTCTTGTCATCTTCTAGCCTTTGTTTTGTTACTTCCTGGTTCCTTGTTATTTTTAAGATATCTTTCCTTTTGTAATCATACATTGCAAACCTGTCTTCAAGTTTTGATAGTCTATCTTCAATGGAGTTTTTAATTTCCTGGTAATCTCTTTGAATCTGTTTCATGTATTCTAGATTTTGATAATATTCTTCATCAAAGGTTTCTCTCCTTTTTCTGTGTTCCTCCATTCTTCCATCTGTGTCTTCTCAAGAGTTACTTAGCATTTCTTTTATTAATCTTCTTATATCTTGTTTTATGTGTATTAGTATTTCTATTTTGAGTTATTTTATAATGTCACAAAGATATTTCTTTATGTCAGCTGATGCTGTTTCCAATACTGCATGCTTGCTACCCAAAATCTCTTCTGTGTTTAACTTTCCTGGACCCATATGGTTTGGGTTGGTGGCTGGAGATTTTTTTTGTTTCTTTCTCTTGTCATGTTTCTGGTTTCTTCCAGACAGGTGTACAGTGGAGGTCCCAAGCCCTTTCTGTGTTGGTTATGATTGCTCTGAAGCATGCTGGCTAGGGAGTGCTGCCCTCTCCAGTTTGCTATTGATCACTGAGATACAATGAGGGGTGACGTGGGCTGGCCCCTCCCCTCTGAGCCAGTCAACCACTGAGGGTCTTCACCACATTAGTGTGTGCCGCATAGATGGAACTGGTTCAGGACAGTTTCAGGGGCAAATTCATCCATGATTTTCCAAGTAGTTCACACCAATCTGCTCTGCACCAGGAGTGGCCAGCTGAAGCAACTATGGTCCTGGGTTCAGGCTCATCCTGCCCAGTTCCAACATTTTGCCCAGCTGGTCACCCCTCCCCCAGTGGAAGAGGCCAAATTCCAAGCACTCACCATGGACCAGTGCAGATCTCCAAGCCAGTTCCATTCTCTATTGTGACATATCCTCCCGCTGAGGTTCTCAGAAGTGCCAACCCCCGACTTCAGCATGTCCATGAGTGTCGGACTCCAGGGCACCTAGCACACCATGGGACCAGCTCCAGTGAGAGTGCATCTGGCTCCAGCCTTCTGTCCATGTTTTTCTTTTCTTTTCTTTTCTTTTCTTTTTTCTTTTTCCATAGTTTCTTCCTGGATCATGAGAATACCTCTCCATTCATCTGGTCTCCTCCATGGTGTTAAATTCTAGCATCTGAACTGTTTCTCTCAGAGAGGCTCTTTACCTTGCTACTTATTGATCTGCCATATTCTTCTGGGCTCTCTTTTAGATTTCTTATATATACAAGAAGCATAGATTTTTAATTTTCCCTGAATAGCTTATTTTATTTAACGTGGTCTCCATTTCTAAACATTTTCCTACAATTAACATGATTTCATTCTTCTGTATGGCTAATAATTCATTATTTATATACACAATTTCTTTATCAATTCCTTTTTTCATGGGCATCTAATCTGGTCAGATAGCTTAGTTATTGTGAATTATTCTATAGTAAGTATGGCTGTATATGTATCATTACAGTCTGATGTCTTAATTCTTCCTGGAATAAAGGTATAGCTAAGTGAAATGGATTTCAGTTTTTGTTTTTTCTAAGTAAATGCCATATTGTTTTCACAGTGGTTGTACTAATTTATATTACCACCAATACCATAGAAAGTTTCCTTTTCCTCATAGCCTCACCAGCATTTTAATTCTCCTTTACTCTCTCCCTGAACCTCTTGCTCTCTCTGTTGATGTTTTCCCTGATATTCTTTATGGTAGCCATTCTACCTGGAGTGCAATGGAATCACACTATAGTGTTGATTTACATTTCCTAGTGGCTAATGATGTTAAACATTTTTTTCAAGTATTTAATAGCATTTTTTCTTTTTGTCCCTTTCTTTAAAATCTTTTTATTTTAAAAAGCAAAACAGAAGGCAAACATTATATGTATATTGGTGAACATATATAAATTTATGTATTATATATACACTGGATATATAACTACTAATCTCTCTTAGTTCATCAAAAAGAACAGTTTGCACTGTCATTGTTTGATTGATCCCTTTCATATGTAGATTTTGTAACCTGAACTAGTTCTTAGATAACAATGTGAAATATTAACTAGTGTTAAAATTTAAATTCTTCACGTTTCAAGTATTTATCTTTTATCAGAAGAGCAGCTACCCAAGATTTTGTTCCTTTATGCAGGTTATCTCCTTACTTCATTATTTTGTTTGCTGTGCAGAGGTTTTTAATTTGTTGCAGTACTGTTTATTGTTTATATTATTTAATACATTATTGTTATCCCATTTAGAAAATCTTTGACTGTACCTGTGTCTCTAGTGTTCCCTTGTGTCTTCTTTCAGCAGTTGCAATGCTTCTTGTCTTTTATTGAGGTCTTTGCTCCATTTTGATTTGATATTGATAAGGATAAGAGATAAGAATCAAGTTTCAGTCTTCTGCATGTAGATATCCAGTTTTCCTGCTACTAATTGAAGAGGATTTTTTTCCAGTGAAGCTCTTTTTAAATGGCAAGTTGTACTTTTTTCTTTGCCTATGGATAACTGAAGCAATTAAATATTGACTCCCATTGAAATAAAATATGTGACAATGTGAAACCTACAGTTGACTGTTTTTATTACAACAGTAAAGTATGCTACATGGCCTTCTCTACCATGCTAGGATCGGTAGATTTTCTGAGAGTGGACAATTTTCTTCTTTGTAAGGGAAAGTTTTTAGCTATACCTTTTTACACATACTATGGTGATTAAGTTTAATTGTGTCAACTTGATTGTCTTGGGAGCTGCCAAAGGAAAAAGTAAGCACACTTGGGATTATGTCTGGATGGAAATAAGGAAGGAAATGTGCTCTGGAGCACTACACACAGTCCCTATCTCCATCTCTGGTACTGTTGCTCTGCTCTGTTGCTGACCACCATGAACTAAGCATCTGTCTGAATATGGCTGAGAAGAGAAAAATCCCCTGTATTCTCTTTTAAAATGGTATGATAAGACAGAAGCAGCAGATACATAGGATATCATCCTGAGCTAAATTTGTGGTACAACTCTTTGAAAAGTTCTCAACTCTACGTTGCTCTTACTCAGCATATTACAAACTAATACAAGAACATCTATTAAGATTTTATTAGAAACCCTTGAGAGAACTGCAATCATGTTTCTGGACTAAGTAACATAAATGCCTCAAAACAAAAATCTTAGGTACTATAAGTACATTTTTTTGAAAATCTCATTTAATATTATTTAAAAATTACCTCCAAGTGGAGACAAGCAACAATGCTTTATTGATTAGTGAATGAATAAACACTTATGTGAGTTTTCTAGATAAAGCTTGTGCCATTATGCTGCATTATTTTTTAACACAAAATATTGTGTAAGGACTCATGGATACTTTCATGAATAGAAGTTATTTGCCACAATTCTACTGAGAATATGAGAAATAATTTGTTTGTTGAGGGCAACTTCAATTGTCACAATGTTTGAGTTCAAATTCTACTTTGTAACTTGCTAAATTTGTGATCTTTGATGTTTATGACTCTTAGAGTCTTTATATATAAAATACAAAGAATTATAGTACTCGTTACTTTGTTATGAGAATTAGAATAAAATAATCCCTGAGATTCCAGTAGTTAGCATAAAAGATCAATTAATACTAAGTATTATTATTGTGGTTGGTTTCACAGTGGTTTATTGGGGACCCAGTCCAGTCTGCCCCTTACTTGTTTACCAACTGCTCTTCTTGATTTTTGTACCCACCCTGGCTTTGAATCCCACCTCAGAGCCTTCTGTTCCTACCTCCATTCTGCTATGAATGAAAAGCTAGAAAACACAATGTGCAGTGGATGACAAACTGCTGAGGCATAAACAGGCTAAATAAGAGAAGCGAGTATAAACCCTTGGCTTTTCAATAGAAGTTTAAAGCAATTTTTCTGACTCTGAGTCAATTTTTACTTCAGGGTTTGAAAATATGTTAAGGGGAGTGGCTAGAAATGAGATTTGTTGTTAAATGTGGCAAAATTAAATATATGATATACAAAAACCCAGCTTTCTCTCTCACTGCACACGAACTACACATTTTATTCTGGGCATAAAACTTAGTTCCCCATTTCCTTTATTTGTTTGTTTGTTTGTTTGTTTTCTTTGTACAAGGGATTGAACTCACAACCTTGTGCTTACCAGGAAAGAGCTTAAGCCATTGAGCTAAATCCCCAGCCCCCTATTTCCTTTTAATATATGATAATTAATTATGATTATAAGAAAATTGCCATGTACAGACTCATCATTTTTATTATTTTGAGTAATACCACAAATTGAGTTCATTTTTCTTTTTAACTCAGTATCTCCAAAACTTTTCAAGCTATTGGGAAAAAAAGAAAAACAGATTTCTTATTAATTTAATACTCTAACATGATATCTTTGTAGTTGTATGCACTCCTTTCTAATTTATATTCATGAACATACAAATAAATCATTTTGATCAAAGAGTATAAATTTCTAAAGGCTAGGAACATCATATTTTTTTTCACAAGGATTCTGAAAAACTTTAACCTGGATGTTATGAATCTCTAAATAATGGGTTTTTCCTCAACCATGAACTCAATATTTAGTCAACAAGAAAACAAAAGTATCTCTTTCTAGGAAATTTATTACTCAGTTTCAGATGAAGAAAAAAAACAGTAATAAAGACATGTATTAATTTATAGGTGAAGTTGATAACTATTTTAAATGAAAGCCTGTTCAGAATTTGTCCTCCCCAATCATTTTTCTTCCTTCTTTTGCGTGGCTTAACTAGATATTGACACTTGCTATTCACTAAAAGATCAGTAAATAATTGTCCATGAAGGTTATCAGCATCACACACCGTTTAACCAGTGAAGTAAATTAAGATTCTGAAAAACATTTACAATCAGTTAACACATATAGACATATTTGAACACTAGAAATTAAAATCATGTCAGGAGGTTTTTAATTGTATGGGATTTTCTTACGGTCCACAGAAGAGTTTTATATTTTTAATAGCATCACCTTGTTTATTCATAATAGTTTATTTTCACTGAGTTGGAAAATAGTCTTGAGTAATTGTGTTCAATATTGGTCTTACTGAAATACTAACTGTGTGAAACTGACAAGCACTGATCTAGAAATTCTCCTATCTGTGTACTAGAGGAAGAAAATGAGATGTATACTTAGTGTTGCAGGGAATGTTAGAACACTAATTAATAGTTCAAATCCTGAGGGTTTCTGAAGTAACAATTATTACATGAAAAAGGCTGAAAGTCACCTTATATGAGATATATAATTACATATACAAGATATATGTATACATGTATACATATACATATACAAGATATATGTATCAAAGATATATATATCTTTATGTATAAATAAAATATATATACTTAAAATATGTATATATATATATAAAATATATATATTCATGTATAAATATAAAACATAAGATTAAACTTGAAAGATATTTGGATATCTTTCTCTATTTGAAATATATATATCTGTATTTGTAATATATATATATCTGTATTTGAAATCTCATTTAAATATATAATGGTGCTTTAGCAAACTCTGAGTGGTTAATACAAATCATCAATATAATGCATAATTTGAAAAGTTTACAAATACTTTTATCATTACAGTTCAAGATATCAGACAGTGCAGTTGACTGATCTATCCCTTAGTGACCATGAAGGATTGGGGATTGAGAAGGGCTTGGTTTTGTGAGAGTGGCCTGGAAGGTATCTCCTCTGTGTCTCTGTCCCTTCATCCCCTCTTGACTTCTGTCTTTTAACTCTAGCCCAGTTACGTCATCTTGACCTTTATTATACCTACCTAGGCCTTTTCTTTGTGGCTTCATGGTTTGACCTTGTTACTAAGTCACCCAGTCATTGTACTTCAGAAAGAAATACTACCACCCTTCTCCCTCTAGAAAATTCATCCTTTAAATTGATCATAAATCTGTGCTTTAAAATCCACTTGTATCCCTGAAGCTTATGTCAATGATTCTCTGGCTCAGTTGAAAATAATTCTCTGGTTCACCATGATAAATCCATTAAGTAGGCATATTTTGGATTACAAGTTTCTGATAAAGTGAGTCCACGATGAAAATATAATTAGGTCTGAATTCTTCAGACTCCCAAATCACCCATAAATATAAAATAGCTCCTTTGCACAAACCCCTGTCTTCCACCTTTCCATATTGGAATTGACAACTGCTGTATAATTTGCAAAGGAATTATTCAGCATATGATGACATGTTTTGGAGGGTATTCCAAAAGGCTCCAGTTAGCTTTGTTTTGGGCTTGGCACTTATGAAGGTTAAATTGATTGTTATAGGTCACTCTGCATCTTCTAAACTCAACCATTACTTGAGGATGTTTAAAGAAATCAAACCACAACAATCTTCTTCCCTTAATATTTTATTGTGGAAATATTGGTTGGCACTAGTGATATTACGCCAGCTGTCTCATTTTCTATTTCCCTCCGAAGGACGCAGCAATGTAAGCCTTACAGCATTTTATTTTGCTTCTATCCTTTAATTGTTGTCCGTTTGTTTTCTGTAAGTTCTCTGACTACCATGTCCCTTCCCTGCCTTTATTCATGACAAGACCATTTTACAGTCACTTATTGTAGTTTGGTTTTATTTTTGAGAGGATGCAAAATAATTCTAAAGGACAACAAAAGATTGTACTGAAACTCAGAGAATAAGTGAAACCACTGTTAGGGAATATCACTGTGCTAAATTCATTAAGTCTTAGGTATCAGGTCATTAGGCAGAATACAGGGTAGAAGTCACAGAAAAATAATTGAATACAAAACTGGGATCATAATGATCTGGAGAGTGGTAAGAAGCAAACCATGGAGGCTGTGTTTGGCGCACAGAGTTGTGTTTAAATTGAGTCATGTGAATTTACAGGTGTAGAGCCTATGAAATGTAGCATCAAGTGGATATTAGTCATGAAACAAAATAAGAAGTGCTATGCAAAATATTGATTACAAAACAGCCATAGTTGTTTCTGCTTCCTGATATCCAGGCCATCCTCAGCGTTACTCTTCAGTACTCCTGGCAGCAAGTGGTTGGTCTTCTGCTTTGTAATTCTCTTCGGGGAGTAGAACATGGCAGAAGCGACACTGAGCCTGTACTCAGTGTGCTCACTGAGTGTACATTTACTCAGATAAAATATCCAAAGACCTTCCTTGCGTGTTCCCTCCTATGCTTGGAAGCAGTGTGTGGCTCAGGGAACAACCTCTGTGTAGCTTTGAACAGGCGTAGCCGCACTTGCTCAATCCATCCAGCCAGTCCTTCCAGGATCTAGAGGCTGACCACACATCAGGAAATTTAACCAACTCAAAGAACTAACTGTCCCAAGTTGCCAAAATGCAGAATTGCACGCTTCAAGAGTATATAGATTTAACTCACTACAGGAAGAGAAAGTTTATTGAGCAACAGTAGCTAATTGGCACAGTTCTAATTTATAAAACATAGCTAGTCTAGAATTTAGAGCCTTTGTCAAATGACAAGATCCTAACCTCTGGATGAAGAGCTCATGCACCATTAGCCATGAAACCAAATTAAAATTGACCACAAAGTTATTAGTTCATTTCTCTTTCTAGGATATTGGATGACCCCAACATGAGCTAGAAATGCATAGCCATGGCACTGGATTCTAATGTGTGGAAGGACTCGTGGGGATTGTTACTCGAAGAAGTATTTTGGGGAAAACAAGTCAGTTAAAATATCTTCATTTATTAAATGAAGTACACCATATACTAATGAGGGAAGTTGATACAATAGAAGTTGAGATATTATGTGTTAAAGATTTTACTGACCAAATAGTCTTTTTAAAAATTTTTGGTAGGTATTTTTTAATAATTTAATTGTTTATTGTTACAATTTATGTATATACAGTGATAACATTTATCATGGAGAATTTGCACTTGTACATGATATACCTTGATTTGTCTTTTTTCCCTCCCATTCCCTTCCCTTCCACCAAACACTCTTTCCTTATTATTCACAAAGTTTTGTTTTTATTGTATCCTTCCTTTCTCATTTTCTCTTTTCTCTTCTTCCTTTTCCCTTCCCTCCTCCCTAGTTCCCCTTCCCTTCTGAGAAATTTCTAACCATTTCATTGTATCTCTTGTACAATTTGGATCTCATTTATACTTTTAATTTCTCATACCTGTGACACAATGTGATATTTACACGTGTGTCTCATTTATTTCACTTAAATGTTGGTAAGGATATTAGAAAATTGTAACTCTTGGATACTGTCAGTAGGAATGTTAAATTTTATAACTTCTGTGGAAAACAGTGTGTATGTTCCTTAAAATATTAACAGCTTACCATGAGCTCCTCAAATCTGTTTTGTGGATATATTCCAAAAGAAAATGCAAAAGTAAAATCAGGATCTATAGGCCATATCTTCATTCCTCATTCACTGCAGCATTACTCACAGTAAGCAAAGTACATAAACAACTTAAATGCCCATTGATAGGTGAATGAACAAAGATTATGTTATATATAAAAATAATGGAACATAACTCATTCTTAAGAAGTCAGGAAATCCTGCTCTATTTGATAACATAGATGAACCTAGAGGACACTAGGTTATGCTAAGTGAATCAGCCACAGAAAGCAAATACTACTATTCTGACATTTCTAAAATACTAAAATTCACAGAAACAGAGTTGCATAGTATGTAGTAAGGGCTGGGGAGACAGAGAAATGACAAGTTGCTCAGTAGATGCAGTTTCAACTGTGTAAGATCAGAAAGTTCTACAGAATTTGCTGTATTTGTGCCTGTAGTTAACAGTGCTGCATTGTGCACTGTTAAACGTTTATTAACAGGGTTATCGAATTTGTTTAGAGTTTAGGGGTTTTTACCACGATAAAAATGCAAATCTTATTAATATAAGCTCATGATCTTCAGTAGGTTTTTCCCTACAGTGACATAGATATGTGAAAGTTAATAACTGAACCTTCTCCATAAAATTTCAGAAAAGAATCATATAGGTTATGTCATACAGATCTTTTTTCTAAATGTTATAAAAAGTCCTGATATGTTTCTTTATGTAGTAAATACCTTTCTTCTGATATCCCCACATGTAAGAAACTCTGTTGCTTTCTCCATGTAATATAATGAGTTATTTTAAAAAATCAATTAAAGGAAAAAATATTCTCAATTAAACCAAAATAAGATGGCTTTGACTTTGGAAAACTGATGTAACTTAATCTTTTCCCCCATTCTTTTCCAGGTACTATTATTTATATTCTGCTTGTATAGTCCATTGCTAAGACATTTTTCCCCCAACAGTATAAGAGCCTAATAGTCTATATTTTACTGATTGAAAAGATGCTACAAATTATATTACTCTTGAAAAGAAACAAGTAGAAATGTAGCTACAATGTTTACTTTTACCTGAAGAAAGATAGACTATGAAATTTACAGAGGTTTTATAAAGTTCACACATATTATCAGCAATTTATAAACTAGCCTAGGGGACCTAGTTTTCTCCTGTGTATGTATGTATATGTGTGTGTATGTGTGTGTGTGTGTGTGTGTGTGTGTGTGTGTAGAAGCATACACTCGTGCACAAATTAGGATACAAGAAATATAAGACTGGATCCCTGTTCTCTGGTAACTTGTAAGACAGTTACATAGTGAAGACATAAGCATGAGATGAAAGTGGTAGCATGCTATAAGCAGTTTTGTATTTGGAAAGTCTAAAATGGTTTATAGAAACAAGTAGTGCAGTAGGAGTTCATGAAATACAGGACTGCTACCACACAGTGTGACTCGAGAGCTTCGTCTTTAAAAGTAGTACTTAAGCCTGAAGAATTCAGAAAATGCTAACTGAAGAAGGAGACCTAGAGACCTTTTCAGGCAAAGCACAAAGTGCCGGCAAAAGTTAGGCCTGGTACTGCTGAATATTCAGTAACACAATAGGGAGATCTGTTTGATTAGAATAATATAAGTAGAAATAAAATCATATTAGCAGTAATAGACAAGATTATGGGACTGTATCTATCCTGGCATGAAGAAATAGATCACTCCATAAGGAAATGTAACCTGACCAAATGGATTCTAAACCTAATTAATGCAGTCACCGCAGACTAATAGTGTCCTTCTGCCTTTAGCATGTCCCAGTTTTACTGATATTTCAGCCATTAATTGAAAGAGATGGTGCAGTTGCATGTGATATCCTTATCAAACCTCATTAATCCAGATATACTGCTATATTTGGGGTCTGAATTGGTCCTTCCAGGCCCATGTGTTAAAGCCTTGATCTGTTCCAAGACAGCACAATTGAGAGGTACCGGAAGCTTTAACAGGTGAGGTCAGCTCACTGGCAGCATGGACTTGAAAGTCATTGTGGGATCTCGACCCCTTATTATTTCTCTCTTTCTCTTCCTGCCAGCTTCTTTGAGCTAAAAGCAACAGTAACAAAATCATGGACTGAAAATTCCAAAATTGTAGTAAAATAAATCTTTTCCCTTTAAAAGTTAAATACCTCAGCGATTTTGTTACAGGGATCAACTCTAAAGATTACTGGCACATGACATCTGTGATCTAGTCAAAAGACCATGTCAAAAGACCAGATCTAGTCAAAAGATCTAGACAAAAGACCATGATACTTGGTGAGAAACAGAGAATGTACTTTTTTCCAAAAACCCTGATAAAATCACAATAATTTGGTAGAATGCTCTGTTTAGGCAAGCAGAGATTTTATTGTAGACTTTCAAATTATTGCATCATGTTTCTTATATAGGACACTCGCCCATTAATTTTTATTGCTTTAAACCTTGATAATTGTGGTGCAAAAAGGAGAGTCACTTAGCTGTTGAAAGAATGAATAAATAAATAATTTCTATTATGCCTACATAAGGGCATCTATGAGTGGGCACAGTGGGTGAGATGTAGGGTGCTAGATTCAGACCTGGATTAAATTACTATTTCCCTGTTGGGCTGTGCAGCTAATGCACTCTGGCATGGGTAGTGAGAGTTCATCTTGTACTTGTCTGAATATGTGCAGTGACTTTGAACTGTTAAAATGGAGTGAAAATAGAATTATGACCTTGTCCTTAATAATCTTTAAACATAACATTATTCACTGAAGCATTATTACATATTCATCGGAGTAAATTCCTATTATTTGGTCAGTACTGAAGAAATTATCAAAGATACTTGTCTTCTACAAATATTTGTCTTAACTGTTGAAGGCTTTCTGCATTAATTCATAAAAACATAGGAACACATCTTCCATAGTGGAACATGAAATGTTTATAAGTGGTAAATACCGAAAGGCTCAGCCTTTTGCTCACGGTTGGCTGTCGCCTTGCGGCCTTTTCACTCTGTGCTCTGTGCTTCTTATTTCCCTCTCTGGACTCACTATTCCAGTGTGCAGGATGATTTAAAGTCTCTATGGATGCTCATTTCTAAGACTGCTCAGTGGCGGCTGTGACTTTTTGTCACATTATGTCTTAATAGTATGTCCCACAATCCATGGGTTCCAGCCTAAAACAACCTACGATGCCACGCCAGATTCACTACGCACTTGGCTGTAATGCTGACTTCCGATATGAGAAAGCATGCAAATAACACGAAAAAGGTTTCTCTGAGAGCCCTGGGTGGGTAGAGTAGTGATGGTATCAGAAGTCGTTACTTTCCCCAAGCCTGTGAAAACCGCAGTAAAGTACAGTTATGACTGGGATCTCCAGGCAGTCGGTGCCAGGGTTGATAGTGGATACCAAAATTCTATAGAAAACTGCATCATATTTGGATATAATCTGTGCACATTCTCTTTCTCAACAGTCAGTGGAGACAAAAAATGTTTTCCAAATTATTTTCTATCTATGGTCTGTTAAACCCCTGGATTCAATCAATACCTGTGGAAGTGGAAGCCCGACTTGTCTTATGGTGGGGGACAGTACAAAGAAATGACATGAGGGGAGGGGAATGTTTGATACCTTGACACACAGCCGCTCCTTGGCGTCAGCTGCAGATCTGAAGTAACAGTTAACAATGATAAGCTGGGTACTATATAAGCATTCAATAAATACCATCAAAAATTAAGTAACATGAACACATCTTTTATTGTTCAATTTTAACTAAGGCTAAAGTAAAGAACACCTATATTTGAATCCTCTTGCAAATTTTAAACACTGCGATCCACATTTCTTGCTCTGGTCAGCAAAGGCAAAGTCAGTGCGCGTTGATTTCACCAACTGTGAATTAGAGGTTCATGTACTACTTAGTGTTAGCAGATGGTGGTGATTAACCATAAAATTGCCAACTTGCTTAACTTGAGAGCTATCTAAGGAATTAGTAAAGCATACTTCCAGGTTTGTCTGGCTTGGCCATGAAGGATTTACGTTAGCGTCTCTATTTGATCATTGACCTGCTTTTTTCCTGACACTAGTCCCCTTTGCATCTTCCAGCTGCCGTCAGCTAAATGCCTTTGTTTGGCCATACCTTTCTGCCACTACATTCCTGCTTCACAGTTAGCTAGACATGGACTAAATCCTCTGAAACCGTGAGTTAAATATTTCCCTTAAACTGTAGGTGTTAGATGCGTTATTTAGTGTTAGCAGATTGGATCCTATCAGTGAGGAGCTGATACACTAAGTCAGTGTTGGGTTAGGCCACTGGTTCTCTAACTGCCAGATTTTACATTCACCATCAAATCAGCTTGGTCTACATTGTACATGTTATTTAATAGTTCTTGTATCACACCAGGATATTTGTAACAAAACAATTTTGGCTGCTGTTGTTGCTCTATAGTTAGAAACTGAAATGTTCAAGATATTTCAAAGAAATAACAAAATATTGTGATGTCCACCTAGATGAGAATCTGTGGCAATTCCAGAAAAAAAGTTACTTTCCTTACAATTCCTGTATCTTCTTAACATGCTACCTATTTATTTTCCCTACTTCAGAATATTGTCTTTTTGTGTGTGTGTCTTCTCTGATTGGAAGTATTTTCTATTCTCTCTTCTTCATGTTCTTTCCTTATGCTTAATTGTCCTGATTTCTTTGTATTTCTGAATTTAAATTCTTGGGGTAATGATCTGATCAGCAATCTCAAGTTTTTAGATGCTGCAGTTCTATACCTAGCTCTTCTTTTGTTAACTGTCACATCACCTCTGTACTGAAGTCAAGGACTGACTGTGTGAAAAGATTTAAAATATGCCCCTTCTCTTACATCACGAGGAGGGTATGCAGTTTCCTTTAAAATCTGTGTGACAGGGTGAAAATGGTGACATCTTTGGTTATGTAATAATGTCCAAGAACACCATAATTCATTTTGATTTCTGTGATATTTTAGTAGTTTACATATTGGATCAGTTACATTGGAGAAATTAATTGTTGGTTTTTGCTGAGGTTTGGATATTGGAATACAGAAAATAAATTCATTGGGCATTGTATAAAGAGTTCATTCAAAGAAAGCATCTATTTTAGCTGCTTCATTTAAAATCCTTGTGTATTTAATTAAAATAAAACATTGACTTAAAAGTTTGTCTTTTAAATTACAGCGATACAGAGTCAGTACTGTT
Organism: Dolichotis patagonum; assembly: GCA_004027295.1. Taxonomy (NCBI): domain Eukaryota; kingdom Metazoa; phylum Chordata; class Mammalia; order Rodentia; family Caviidae; genus Dolichotis; species Dolichotis patagonum. The sequence goes on from PVJX010010603.1 coordinate 42,970, forward strand.
CATAGTGTGTTGAATAAAATTATATAAATACACAATTTAATTCCACTGTTTTCACCTACATGTATGTACTTCCTGATCATCAAAGAACATCTCAAACTACACAGGGATATTTAGCTGCAGCTCTGTATCATTTTTAAAAGAATTTCTTCTTGGTCATAGAGGAAAACATGCTGCAATAGTTATTCTAAGCATGAAAAAATTAGCATTTGAAACACTGAATAATGATACTAACAAAAGAAACACTGTATAAACCATAGAATGGTAGAATAGCAATTATTTCATCATATAGTTCCTTGGGCAAGGAATCCTAACTTGTTTATAATTCACCTCTTTATCTTTTTTAGCTTTAAATAAACTCTAGTCACTAAAATCTAGTGTGGGAATTATCAGAATACTAAACCTCCCTGTCTGACTTTCTGAAATCCATCAGTGCATATTAGTTAATAAATGCTGCAAAGTTAATCAATGAATAGCCCCATATTTTTCATAAGCTGGGCAAAGCTTTGATTCACAAGCTAAGCATGACAGAGAGGGATGGCCGGAGAGTTCATCACGTTACTCAGAACAGTGCTCAATTTAAAACTTTTGAGATGGGAAGGGGATGGAGAAATAAGCAGAATAAAGATAAATCATGTGCAGAATCCTAATAACCTGAGTGAATGTGAATGTTATATGAATAAACAAGAATTAAGTTTAATATCAGCAAGAATGAAAAGGGGAAAAGGGAATTGGAGGAAGAGTTAGGGAGAGGGGAGCTCTATTATGGACATGTCCCAACTTCCCAAGGTGATTGTAAAATGCATGGACTGAAACCTGTACTAATAAAAAAATGAAAAACAAAGCAAAAAACTTTAAAATTGTTTGTTTCTTGGGTTTTCCATTTGGTTGAAAAACAAACCACAGTAAGCAAAACTGCAGATAAGGAGAGTTCTAGCAAAGAAATAGGTGCAAATATAGTGAGCACAGCTACTGCCATTCGACTCTGAGGACTGCGCAGAAAGATGAGAGGCTCTTCCTTGAAGCCTTGGAAGCGAGCTGCCTCACTATTAGGTGGCCTGTGAGGGAACACGTGACAGAGGACAGCAGAGGTCTCTAAGAACTGAGAGCAATCTTCACATGACAGCCAGGAAGAAAATGGAAAACTTAGTTCTGAGGCTACAAAGAACTGAACTCTTCCAACAGCTGCAATAACCTAGGGGAGAAAGTGGAGCTGTAGCATGGAATGCTGTGCAGATGATGCCTTAAGTGCAACATTGTGGAAACTCTAAACAGGGAACCAGCTAAGCTAGGCCTGAACCCATGGCCCAAAGAAACTGAGTTGACAAATGTGCATTGTTCAAAGCCACTGTATTTGTGATTATTTGCAAGGTAATGATATAAAAATATACTGGTAACTAGAGAGAAAGATGAGTCTATTCCAGACATCCTAGATGTACAAAACCTCATCAACTATGGCAGAGAGGTCAAAATAAGGTTGGCTTTTTCTTCTTTGATTCATATATTATGTGTATATCCTCAGCACCTACTGAGCGCTGGAGCCTGACCGGGAAATTGCCAGGGGAATATAGAGAGTTTAAGGAACTTTTCCAAAGTGGCAGAGGAGAGCTATGTAAAAATACAGGAATTCTGTGGGGGGAAAATAGAGCCAATCGTATGTGACATTTAAGCCTATAGGGTGTGTGACTACTTAATCTATGTCTTCAGGTGCATCTTATTTTGAGTTATTTTCTTTATACAATAGCATAAATTTTTTTGAAATAATTTTGTATGAAATCAGTGAGAACATTTATTTTTCTAGTATCCAGGAATACATTAGAATTATTTAGAAGTAAATAATGGGATTATCTCTATGAAATATGTAAGTGTTCTACAAAAAAATAGTAATAATATTACTCCTCTGCTGAATGTGCCAGAGAACAGTGCAAGGTGGAAGAAGAAACTGGGTCCTGAAGAAAAATAGAAACAGAAGCTGAAAACCTCTTTTAATCTTAGAAAAGATTTAAATTATTTTTTAAGAGAAAGAAAGTAACAAAGAAGTCAGGATCAAAATAGAATTTTCCCCTGTTCATTTTTACAATCACAGTTTACACTGTTGGAAACTTTGTGTATACTGGTCTACAATTTATATGCACATCCACAAAACACCTAATATCCACATACATGTAAACATTAATATGTATATATGTAAAGTCCTTTTGTACTCTTATTTTAATGACATTTGTTTATACCACATATTTCTTCCTGTAACTGGCTATTAATGTAGGAATACATTCCTGGACACTGTCCACAAGGAAGGATAGAGAATTACCTCAGTTTTTATAAGCAATGGAGAAATGTGATTTTTCTTGTGAAACACAGCTTCATTTTATGTGTTTGCATATTTCTGTCTGCATGAATAGGGTATTTTTTTCACATGATAGATCTGAGAAGTGCACCTAATGATTGCTAAGAAACATTTAATTCAATACACAATCCAGTAGATTAAAACAATGTAGCCTCTACCAAAACAAATCCTTAGTTCTCATGAGTATTTTCTAACATTTTTGCTTCTATCTCAAAATATTATATTGTTGCAGTGGTTGTGAGGTACCTTATGCATTATCAATATGTTTATAGCTGCTACCAAATTTCTTGGTATAATGATGTATAGTTCAACAAATGGTATATCACAGGGCATATAAAGTTTTACATAAGGAATTGTCCACTTTGTCTCAACATTGTTTATGATGTCATTTGATATATACAAGTTTAATTTCTTTTCATTAAACAATTTTGGCAATTCCTCTATCACTTCTGATTTTTATTTTATTTCTGAAGAGGTAAAATTCTCCAAATAATATGTATTTTATAAATGTTTAATTTTCTACCTTCTGATCATGTGTTCATTTGGAAATGCATCTTTGTAAAGTAAATCCATACATGTGAAGCAGGGCTTAGAAAATAGGAATCTAACATTTTTCCCTTCAAAATTGTAACCTACTGCAGATACCCACTCTATTGAATTACTAATTCTCTACCTTTTGATTTTGAACTGTATATTTTTATGTAAGAAATCTGTGTTATGCATAGTTATATAGATATACAAACATTTGATAAATATATAATATATATCTGTACCTACCTATGTCTATTTCCGGATTGTTCTCTGTTCCACACATCTGTCTTTTCCACTTCAATATTATGCTGTTATGATTCCTATAGCTTTGTGATGTGTTTTTATATACAGGAAGACCAGACCTTGATCATTTTTCTACCATCTCAAGGTTGTTAAAACTCATGTTGGACATTTATCTTTCTTCTTGATTCTCTCACTTTATGAAGTTCCAGTCTTCCTGGAAAAATTCACATGATTTCCAGTTTGAGAATCTTGTTCTAAAACCAAAATGCTTTTGGAGATGTTTTTGTAAGCTCTTGTAACCATATAGATGTCAACTGTAGAGTGTTTTATAAAATTCCTGCCCAAGTGTAAAGCAGAGAAACATACTTTCATACATTGGTTTTATTTTCTTTCATCCTGCAACTCTTTTTGCAGGTTTTCAATAAAAATTTAAGATCTAATACATAGTCAAATTGTTCAGATTGTTGGGCTATAATGCCTTAAGCTTTCTCCCCAACTGCTCTACTCTAATATTGCTGGTTCTGTTTTGAAGATAGTGCCTGAGTAAAAGAGGAAGAAGTATTTATGTTTCTTCTTACCCTTTGCCCCAGAGACATGTCATTTGTCCAGAGCTTTTGCCCTGCTGACATTTGGGGTTAGGGCTAACACTTATTGAGTTGGTGTGAACAGAGGTGTGTCACACTCTCTGGTTAACTCAGTATTATCCTGCTAATACCACCCACATTCTGATTGTTGGATTTTTGTTCTCATTTAACCTGCAGGCTTTGTAGTTGAACACTCAAGGTAACCATGCTGACCAACATCTTACTCAAATGTTCATTTTCTGGAAATGCACTTTTGCCTTATCAAACCCAGGGACAACCCGGAAAACTCAGCCTCTGCACACACAATCTCTGCTTTGTTGTAACTACCCTCCACCTCCTTGTCCAAGGCAGCATCCTCCTAGATTAGGAACTTTTGGAAGTAAAAATTTCTTTTTCCCATGGACTTCTGAACTACCAAATATTTTTCCTCAGCTGGGATGCCCACAAATAATTCCTGTTACATACTTCTCTTCTCTGCTTTTCTCTCCTTTATACTATCTGAGAAGGCAGCTGAAATCATTTACTTGTTATTTCCTCTATTGTACCACCTTCTATTTGACTCCACCCATCTTTAATGGGGACAGAAATTGCTTTTTGCATATTATTTGGGTTGTAGTCTATCTGAAGGGATGCCTAGAGAAGCCACTCAATACTATGCAATGACCCTACTACAATTGTGTGACTGAGAAGCCTTGATGCTGTGGTTTGTGTCTGGATGTCCCACCAAACCCTCATGCAGTCATGCAGACAGACTTCTAGTATTTGAGATTGATTCATAGTCTAATGCTGGGATTGTGGTAGTGAGTGCTACCCTGAGCGTGGGTAGCCTACACACAGTATAAAGAACAGAAAGAGCATTTTCTTTGCTCCTCCTTTTTGGACTTGTTGCTTTTGTTGTCTTCTTTTGCCATGAAGTGTTTTCCCTCTGCCCTACCACTCTGCCTTGGAGCCAGCTGCTTAAGGACTGAAACCTCTGCAAACTGTGAGCTGAATAAATCTTTCCTTCCTTAATTTTGTCTCAGCAACGTGAAACAGTGGGAAAAAAAACCACAATTCGCCTCCCTACACAGTGGAGTGTTTAACTAGCTCAGTACTATAAAGTTAAAAGAAGAAATATAATGACTTAGCAAAACTTCTAGAAGGAAAATGGCCTAGTCATCAAGGGAATTATCCTACTGAATTTTGAGTGGCAGTGACAGTATCATCCACTTCTCTATTTCATGTTTAGTAAATTTTTTCAGGCAAATATATAAGTTTTGTAAGATGAAAAGCAAGTGCTTCAGAATGTATAAGGGAGGCTGGGGATATAGCTCAATGGCAAAAGCACCAGCCTGGCAAGCTCAAGTTTGTGAATTTGATCCCCAGTACACAAATAAATAAATAGACAATAAAATGTATAAGAAGAAAACTAAACCTTTAAAAACATCTTATACTGTTATTTCTAGCTTCTTTCCTCATTTTCATTCAATCTCAGACACTGATTTAGAGTTAAGATCAACTCGTATTTTTCACTACCTCTAGAATTTAAGGAGTGGCAGGGGTAAAAGAAATAAAGGTTTTTGAACACTGCCAAATAACTAAAATTGTGCCATCATTTTCTGTTTCATCTTGGTTAAGTTTTATAACAAGACTTATTTGCATTTCACAGATGAGGAAACAGAGGCTCAGCAGACTCTGGAAATTGTTCCTGGTCATGCACAAGTGGCAAAAACAGAGCTGAAACCCTTCCATGATGAAGTGAAAAAGTATGTCTCTTTCTGGGGAACTTTGTACTGCCATGAAAATGGATTTCCAAAGAAATAAAATAAAATAAAATAAAATAAAATAAAATAAAATAAAATAAAATAAAATAAAATATAAAATAAAATAAAGGTATCTTGTTGCTTCTTAAAGGGCTATGTGAATAAGCCAGAGGAATGAGCAGAATCAATGTCACACCACTCTCTGGTTCAATGTCAGTATGCTTTTGGCTTTTTCTCTTCCTGGGGGTTTTGCTTTAGTAATTTCAAGGTTTAGGGTCACAGAAAGTCACAGCGCTTTTCAAGAATAATTTTGTGCTGGATTCTTAGCTGTATTTTACTGTTCCCCAAAACCATACCTTCTCCTTATTTTCCCATTATATATAAACACAATGCCACTGTTGAAATTTCATGATGACCATATTCTTATTTTTAAAAAAATTTAACCTTGGCCTATATCTCACATATTTCTAGAGAAAAAAGCAATACACTTTTAGGAACACCTAGAAAGATTTAAATATGATGTATTGCAAATTCAACTCATTTAATATGCAGCTTTATGTGAAATTTAATTCTTCTAAAACAGCCAAAGAGCTTGAGTGACTAGGGCTAGGCAGCTTTTGTGTTCATTTTACATTTCGTATCAGTCCTTCTGACCTTGTGTATCATACTTCATATTTTTATTACACCTTATCAGCCCTGATCTTATCATAGGATGTTTCATATTGTCCTATAACTAAAATTTACTGTGCTCAATTTGGTTCTCAAATTTCAGGGCTTATTTCATTTTAATTTTGTGTCATTTTTTTGAAATGAATTCCATAATATATTTGTAGCTTTGACTTGCCTTGCATGGAAGTTTGCTGTTAATTTCCTTTTGAAACTGAGGTTGGCTTATCTGACACCAGGTAAATGGTTGCTTAAATAGTGAATTAGAATATCTTATTTGTGTCTTAAAAGCAATATTTTTGTTGTCAAAGGAAAAGACGAATTTCAGGTACCAATGAGAATAAAGTTTGGGTTTCAGATGGGGTCGTTTTCTTCAAAGCCACAGAAATTAGATTTTTATTTGAGTTAATGCCTACTCATTTTTTTTTAAACACAGCAGTCTTCCTCCCGAGCCTCTGTTGTCCTCTGAGCCATAGCAAGGGCTCCTTCCAGGTGCAGGAACTGGTAAAATGGGGCTATCTTTAGATTGAATAGAGGCCTTTATAGACACATTTGTAAGGCCCCTGTGTAAATAATTGCAATTGAAGGCAATATTTTCTGACTTACATGTGGGGTTGTAAGAGTCACCTACTTTAAAAACAGCACTGCACTCTAAAAATACATAAACCGCAGGAAGACTCTGTCTTATTCATGACAGGCCTTGCCCTCTTGGACCTCAAAATCCTATTTCTGGGAATTGAACCTACAGATATATTCATGGGCACAGTTAAAGCATGTGAAGAAATCTGGTCATTGTACTCCATGGTATCAACACACTAGCAACAGTGAAACTGTTCGGAACAGGAAACTAATAATATACAAATTTTCCATAGTAAGCACCATCATTCTTAAAAATTAGGAGTTTGGAGATAAATAATGGTGTGAGACAAGATGCACAAAGTCAAAACATTAAAAAAAGTGGTATAATAAAGTTCAAAAATTTTTACATGAAAATTGGTGTTTATCGGTAAATAATAAAACATTTTTAGCAAGGACTCTTTTACACATGAAATACTATGCAAAAATGGTAATGGCAGTTTGAGTTGGGGGAGAATTTTAGTTACTTTTTCTAATACTTTGGAACAATTTCTTTCCTTGTGTGAGAAGTGTGTTGTGCACTTTGTAAGAATCAAGGGCAGCAGATGTCCCTGTAGAGGAACATTGAGCTCTACGTGCTGTCACGTTCAGACCACAACATTGTGTCCGCTCCAAAGTGTGACATCTACAGCTACAAAAATGTCACCAGCTTGCTTAGTTACCCATGTTCTCTCATGGTCACACCTCCTTTCAGCTGCAAGATACTATGAAAAAGAAAAAAAACAAAACAAGGTAACTTTTTACCAAAATAGGCTTCTTTCTTGGTTAAAACCAAAAACCAAAACAAAGAAACAAAAGAAGCTCAAACACAAACCAGACAGGCAGACAAAAAAAGGCTCAAGTACCACCAAAGGGTGCTACAGTATAATATTGTCTTGTACTCAGAATAATACCTGTTTTATATTTCTATAAGATTCTTGGGGTTTGCTCCCTACAATTAAATAATATGAAACTGTCTCTATGCCCAAAAGGAATGAAGTGGGTCAGTCAATTCTGGTGTTGGAGGGAGAGATGTGGGTCTTTTCAAAAACCACACAGTGGGTTGATGTGCGTAGTGATGATGTGTAATCCATAGTTCTTGTACGGCAGCTACTAGCAGCATGCCCCTTTTTATGACAAGCACTCAATAAACAGTAAAGTGACTCATTTATGAACTTGGAGTCCTCTTAGAAATCCCAAAAGGATTACTTCTTTTATCTTTATTACTATATGTTTGGGGTACACAATGTTTACATTCCTTAGGGGAAGTTGGTACATATATGTAACATGCATCTTAGTTCCTTTGCTCATTGTCTTCGACTTCCTTGCTTCTCTCCCTCTACATGTTGCATAAGGTAAAATTAAAGTGTTCAAATTGTGCACAGTTTTTATTAGTACATGTTTGCAATACATACTGAACACATTCAAGATGGGGAATTTTACACATACAGTCCAGCTCTTTATCATTTTTACTTTCGATTCCAGCATGTCTCTTCCTCATTACTTTTTTACAATTTGTACAAATTCTAACTCCTGATTTCCTATCATCCATCATTTATTTGGATCTTTAAATGTTTTTACATTCTGGGTTTTTCATATAAGAAAAACTATGTGATATTTAGCCTTCTCTTTCTGATTAATTTTACTCAGCATTATGGTCTCTTATTGCATTCACTTACCTACAAATGACCAAAATCTATCCTTCATAGCAAAGTAGTACTCCACTGTGAATATATGCTATACTTTTTTATCCATACATCTGTAGTTGGGCATATAAACCACTTTCAGGATTTACATAAAATAAACTGTGTTACTGTAAACATGATTATCCATTGTTGGAGCCGTTGAAGCTGAATACACTTGCAGGGCTGTGGCATGGCCTGGGCATGGCTGAACTGAGAATGAGGAGATGCCTTAGGGGACAAGATAGGCCACAGCTGAGGCCAGCTGGTGACTTTTTGGATATTTTTCCTTAATTAGCATCATCTGTTGCTCTAAGGGGTCCTTGAACCCCGTCCAAGATCCTGCTCAGGTTTCCTGCATTTTCCACTCAACTCCTTGCTTGTTCTGATTAAATACGGGCTGCCCAGGGTCAATTGCTCGGCCAGCTAACAGAGTTACAAGCTCTGTGGAGGATTTGGTCCTCCTGGAGCCCTAAAGGTCATGCCGCTTGTCTCACTCCTTTGGGCCTTCACCATGCACCTGTTTAGGGGTTTTGGGATCTACGCACAGACCCCCAGAAGCATGGTGCCTGACCAGGGACTTGACAGTGGAGATGTCCACTGTGGAGGGTGACGTACCTTGGCTGTGCTCCTAGGGTGGTACATAGTCCCTGAGCACATCTTCATTTTACCTCATTTTCTTTGGAAAATCCCTTCACCCGGTAAGTCAGGGGAAATTCCCTGTCTGAAGCACAGCAGAAACATAAAGCAGAACTGCCTTTCTTTCGCAGGAAAGTGGGTCATGTTACCCCTGAGTATAACTTGGTGCAACACTGTGGGAAATTCATGATCTTTGTCCTGGGAGGGCTACACTCACTGTGGAAGATTGGGGCAAGATAGGCGAACCGCTGCATGAGGAGCCTCGAGCTCCCATCTCTGTCTTGCATACCCGGTATCTTTTGCCAGGATGCTGTGATAACATTTGGCAGGCGAGCAGACAGAGCACCACATGGCATGGTCGGCTTCCTAGTCTTCCTGGGTGGACTGCTTCTCCTGCTTCTATAACTCCCCCATATGCTTCTGAACCCCCACACCCCCAATGCTGCAGCCTGCAACGCCACTGCAAGATACTAGCCCTGTAAAACCTCTGGGTGTCTACCCTTCACTTCTAACTTCAATGCGAAAGCTGGCCCAAGAAACTAAACAACATGGGGAATTGTTTGCCCTGTTTTGCATCTACAAGGATAAGAGCCCTGCTCTGAAAGTTTGTAGTACTCTTTTCTGTGTTCAAAGAGTTAAGGCTGTCAAGGAATACAGACTTAAAAGTACTCTTGTACTTGGCATTATTGAGGGCATTGGTCACAGTTATGAAAAGACCACTTTCAACTGGAAAACCTTAGTGAATACTATTGTTACTTTAACCCAATATCATGTATGGCTCCAAGAATAGAATGATGCTGTGGATACACAAGCATCACAATATTCCTATGGGAGCTACTGAATTATGGGGAGAGGGAGGTTTATCAGATATTCACCAACAAGTTCGTTGTCATCCCCCTCAAAGCTTAGATTGCTTTAAAAGCTTGGAAAAGAGTCCTTGAAGCAGCAGACGCTCAAGGTTGCTTTAGTACTATTAAACAGGAGGCCACTGAATCTTTCCTTACTTTTATAGAGATTCAATAAAGCTATTGAATGCTAGGTGGACAATGGAGCAGCAGCCTCTATCTTGTTAAAGCAATTATCATACAAAAATGCAAACCAAGACAGTAAAAATGCTTTAAAAGATATTTATATGAAACCTGAGACTACCTTGCAAATGCCTGATACTGTTTCTACAGTTCCTACTACTTTTCCTGGTCCTTTACCTCCCGGGACAACTGGCCTAGTTCTTTCCTCTTTACCTGCATCAAAAGGAGGCACTTTTGTGATTCCTGTGTCATTGATGCTGATTATACTAGAATATTTCTGAATTGGTAGCTCAACTAATTGTCTTGCCTTCTGTCTCTTCTAAAGCTTGTGAGGCTACTTTTGGCCTTATGTCTCTTCTAAAGCTTGTGAGGTTACTTTTGGAAATCAAGGATTTCGCTCTACTGTGGCAGCTACTGCTATTCTCTTGAGAAATGAGTGCTCAAGCCTCTCTTTAACTATTGATGTTTCCTTTCCAGGTTTGCTAGACGCTAAAGCTGATGTTTCTGTTTTACCCCCCTCACCTGGCAATACTTTATTTCCCATTATCAATGCTATTTCCTCTCTTATCTTTCAAGGGCGTACTCAAGCACTCATACTCCTTGGAAGTAACTCAGTTGATATTGTCTTACCACTTACCAAGGCTGATTTTTCCTTTTTTCTGTCCTCTGCTCTTTCTCTGCAAGTCACTTTGGCTGACTATGTTGCTTCCATTTCTTTCCATATGCCCCATGATCCCTATTTTTCTCTATTTACCCTGCTTCTCTTTTCTCTTCAAACTTGTTTGTTTTGTACCCCTTTAAAGAGTGACTTTGCTGTCTTCACTGACGGATTCTCCCCATCATGGAGTTGTAACATACTTTGTTGATGAGACTTGGAAACACCTGTATTCTCTACTGCAACCCTCTGCTCAACGTAGTGAGATGTCCGCTGTTATCCTTGCTTTGAAAATTTTTCATCCCAAACTGTTAACTTAGTTACTGACTCTTTATACATACGTGTTGTCCTATACTTAGCTTCTGCTGTTATCTCTCCCATGGCCATAGTCACAACTGATGTCTCTTTTTTTACATTTACAGGCTCTTCTTTGCATTCATTGTGCCACTCTTTTTCTTTTACATATTCGTATTCATCAGCCCCTATCTAGCTTTTTACAACAAGGTAAAGCTATTGCTGATCAAGTACTGAATATTCTCTACCCTCTTTTTGATAGTGCTAAAGAAAGCCATGCCTTTTTTCACCAATCCACTCATTCCTTGCATAAATTGTTTCATAATCCATTTTCTGAAGCTAAAGCTACTGTTTCTGCCTATTCACACTGTGCTGCCTCACCTCACACTTTTCCCTTTGACACAGCCAGCCCTCATGGCCTCTGCTCCAATAACCTTTGGCAAACAGATGTCACACATTTTTTTCCCCTTAAAACACTTTCTGTTTCTTCACATTTCTGTTGTTACCTTCTCTGGCTCCACCGGGGCTTTGCCACTGAATAGTGTATCTACCCGAGATGGAATTCAACATCTCCTGGCCTCATTTGCTGTCAAGGTTGTGACTTTCTCCCTATCAGTCCAGGTATAGGCTGGGCTGACAATAGTTCAGCCTATAGCTCACAGGCTTTTGCGTCCTTTTGTTCCACATGGCAAATTCGTCATATAATGGTATCCCCTATTATCCCACTGGTCAAGCTAACATTGAACGAGTTCATCATGCACTCAAAAATCTTTAAACAAAGGGGAAAATGCACCCCCTGCACAGGTTTCTTCTTTTCTGCCCACGGTGCTATTTAAGTCACTTGTCTTTCCCAATAAGGCTTTCTTCTTCCACAATTCAAATACATTTTCACTAGGATGAACTTCAGCCAAAGCCTTTTGTATTGCACAAAATACCCCAGACCCAGGCCAGTGGAGGCTGGTACCCCTGCTGACCTGGGGAAGAGGGTGTGCTTCATGTTACCCTCAACAGGCCCTGTGTGGATTCTTGCTTATTGTATTTGCCTTGTATAGAATGAGTTGGTACCACTGGCTACACAACCTAATTCCACAGGTTGCCTCTCTCTGAATCAAGCCCAGCCATCTTGGAAGCAACACAGCCCAGGACTGCTCATCCAGTGACCTGGGGTAATATAAAGGTGCTGATCCAATCTGCACAAAACTTGCTCTGTGCATCTGAGGTGGAACCAACTCCTGAAAAGACTTTTGTGGTGGCATCTGCCAAATTGATAATGAACTTTTAATGCTTGCTTGTATTTTGTCCGTATGCATTTTGCAACCCATTATGGGGACTTCAGTGTCCCATGACATCAAGGATTTCCCCTTTACTTGCAGAATCCCTACAGTCTTTTCCAAGTTCCTTTATGTAAGATCTCTGCTAATTGACCTGTAACGAATCTGACTAGTTGATTTATAGTTGTAGATTCTAAATTTGCAAGAAGTTATTATAATTTGGTTTGATTAAGGCTGTTTGTGTGCACTCTGATTTTGTTTGTCAGTCTGTGTGTATGTAGTCTGTTTGTTCAGCCTGTTTTTAAGCAGTTGCTGAGAGTTGCTGAGCCAGTGATTGTTCACACATGTAAAGTAGAAAGCAAAAATGCCCAAGTAGGAATACTCAAGTGGCACAGAACCTGAGAAACGCTCTGAGAGCATGGGGTGCTGGAGGAGAACAGGCGTTCCAGCACTGACAGCATGGGGTGTAGGAGGTGAGCTAGTTGAGCAAAGGGGCCTGGTAGAGTACATAAGCAGCACCTAAGGAACTTGGAGAGTTCTCACGGGTTCCGATGGACTATGCGCTTGTTTCTGTGTTTGTTTGAATGTGTACAGATTGTCAACATTTGTCCATTTGTCTGCTCTATGAACAGCAGTTCCTTTTATTTTGAACTCAATAATTTTTTTCTTTTTCTCTTTTCCTTTTGCATTTTTGGATCATTTGATCAAAGATTTGTTTGGGTTGTGAATTTACAAAGCATGCTTTCACCTGGGTTGTCAGTTGGTCTAAATGATGGAAAGACTGGATATATAAGTATAATATGTTATTTATCATGGACTTGAGAGTCTCATTATTTAGAAGAGGAAAATAATATTATTAGGATGAAAAATCCTTTGGGTTTGGGATTGTTAGACAAGACTCTGATAAACAAGAAAGCAGCTTCCTGGTGACATTTTTAACCAGTTCTTGTTTATTGACTGAAGGCCTCAATGATCTCCATAGCCTTATGGCAGACACACCAACTAATGTTATAAAATGTGCCTGGGCC